>JAVHZZ010000381.1:0-20000 GCA_036250195.1 Mixophyes australis | reverse complement strand
ACCCAAACCCCCTAACCCTAACCCCCTAACCCTAACCCCCTAACCCTAAACCCCTAACCCTAACCCTCACCCCCTAACCCTAACACCCTAACCCCCTAACCCCCTAACCCTAACCCCTAACCCTAACCCCCTAACCCCCCTGACCCTGACCCCCCTAACCCCCCTGACCCTGACCCTAACCCTGACCCTAACCCTAAAACCCTAACCCTAACACCCTAACCCTAACCCCTACCCCTAACTCCCTAACCCTAAAACCCTAACCCTAACCCCCTAACCCTAAAACCCTAACCCTAACCCCCTAACCCCTAACCCTAACCCAAACCCTAATAACCCTAACCCTAATACTAACCCTAACCCTAATACTAACCCTAACCCCAACCCTAACCCCTAACCCTAACCCAAACCCTAACCCCCACCCTAACCCCCTAACCCTAATATGTCCCTAACCCTAACATGTCCCTAACCCTAACCCTTAACCCTAACCCTAACAACCCTAACAACCCTAACCCTAACCCTAATAACCCTAACCCTAACCCCAAACCCTAAACCTAACCCTTAAACCTAACCCCAACCCCAACCCCTAACCCTAACCCCTAACCCTAATAACCCTAACATGTCCAGCTTTTCCTTAACATTAACCCTAACCCTAACCCAACCCTAACCCAACCCTAAACCTTAACCCTAAACCCTAACCCTACCCTAACCCTAACCCTACCCTAACCCTAACAACCCTAACCCTAACAATCCTAACCCTAACAACCCTAACCCTAGCCCTAACCCTAGCCCTAACCCTAACCCTAAACCTAACCCTAGCCCTAGCCCTAGCCCTAACCCTAACCCTAACCTAAACCCTAACCCACACCCTAACCCCTAACCCTAATAACCCTAACCCTAATATGTCCAGCTTTTCCCGAACATTAACCCTAACCCTAACCTTAACCCAACCCTAACCCTAACCCCTAACCCTTACCCCTAACCCTAAACCCTAACCCTACCCTAACCCTAACAACCCTAACCCTAACAACCCTAACCCTAACAACCCTAACCCTAACAACCCTAACCCTAACCCTAACCTAAACCCTAACCCACACCCTAACCCACACCCTAACCCACACCCTAACCCTAACCCACACCCTAACCCTAACCCACACCCTAACCCCCTAACCCTAACACCCTAACCCTAACACCCTAACCTTAACACCCTAACCCTAACACCCTAACCCTAACCCTAACCCCTAACCCTACCCCCTAACCCCTACCTTAACCCTAACCCTAACCCACACCCTAACCCACACCCTAACCCTAACCCACACCCTAACCCTAACCCCCTAACCCTAACAACCTAACCCTAACACCCTAACCTTAACACCCTAACCCTAACACCCTAACCCTAAACCCTAACCCTAACCCCAACCCCTAACCCCTACCTTAACCCTAACCCTACCCTAACCCTAACAACCCTAACCCTAACAACCCTAACCCTAGCCCTAACACTTCGGCCAGGGTTGCCTAACCCTAACCCCAGCCCTAACCCTAACCCTTACCCTAACCCTAACCCTAATATGTCCGGCCAGGGCTGCCTAACCCTAACCCTAACCCTAACATGTCCGGCCAGGGCTGCCTAACCCTAACCCTAACCCTAATATGTCCGGCCAGGGCTGCCTAACCCTAACCCTAACCCTAACCCAAATCCTAACCCTAACCCCTAACCCCTAACCCTAACGCCTAACCCTAACCCAAACCCTAAACCCTAACCCTAAACCCTAACCCTAACCCTAACCCCTAACCCTAACCCCTAACCCTAACCCAAACCCTAACCCTAACCTAACCCTAACAACCCTAACCCTAACAACCCTAACCCTAACCCTAGCCCTAACACTTCGGCCAGGGTTGCCTAACCCTAACCCCAACCCCAGCCCTAACCCTAGCCCTAACCCTAAACCCTAACCCCTAACCTTAAACCTTAACCCTAACCCCTAACCCACACCCTAACCCACACCCTAACCCACACCCTAACCCTAACCCACACCCTAACCCACACCCCTAACCCTAACCCTAACCCCTAACCCTAACCCTAAAACCCTAACCCTAACCCTAAAACCCTAACACTAACCCTAACCCCCCTGACCCTAACCCTAACACCCTAACCCTAAAACCCTAACCCTAACCCCTAACCCCCTAACCCTAACCCTGACCCTAAAACCCTAACCCTAACACCCTAACCCTAAAACCCTAACCCCTACCCTAACCCCTAACCCCCTAACCCTGACCCTAACCCTGACCCTAAAACCCTAACACCCTAACCCTAACCCCTAACCCTAACCCTAACCCCCTAACCCTAAAACCCTAACACCCTAACCCTAACCCCTAACCCTAACCCCCTAACCCTAACACCCTAACCTAAACCCATAACCCTAACCCATAACCCTAACCTAACCCTAATAACCCTAACCCTAAACCCTAACCCCCTGACCCTAACCCTGACCCTAACCCTGACCCTAACCCTAAAACCCTAACCCTAAAACCCTAACCCTAACCACCTAACCCCCCTGACCCTGACCCTAACCTTAACCCTAACCCTAAAACCCTAACCCTAAAACCCTAACCCTAAAACCCTAACCCCCTAACCCTAACCCCTACCCTAACCCCAAAACCCTAACCCCTAACCCTACCCTAACCCTAACAACCCTAACCTTAACCCTAACAACCCTAACCCTAACAATCCTAACCCTAGCCCTAACCCTAGCCCTAACCCCTAAACCTAACCCTAGCCCTAACCTAAACCCTAAACCCTAACCCACACCCTAACCCTAAACCCTAACCCTAACCCTAATAACCCTAACCCTAATATGTCCAGCTTTTCCCAAACATTAACCCTAACCCTAACCTTAACCCAACCCTAACCCCTAACCCTAACCCCTAACCCTTACCCCTAACCCTAAACCCTAACCCTAACAACCCTAACCCTAACCCTAACAACCCTAACCCTAACAACCCTAACCCTAACAACCCTAACCCTAGCCCTAACCCACACCCTAACCCTAACCCACACCCTAACCCTAACACCCTAACCTTAACACCCTAACCCTAACACCCTAACCCTAACACCCTAACCCTAACCCCTAACCCTACCCCCTAACCCCAACCCCTAACCCCTACCTTAACCCTAACCCTAACCCACACCTTAACCCTAACCCACACCCTAACCCTAACACCCTAACCCTAACACCCTAACCCTAAACCCTAACCCCTAACCCTACCCCCTAACCCCAACCCCTAACCCTACCCTAACCCTAACAACCCTAACCCTAGCCCTAACCCTAACACTTCGGCCAGGGTTGCCTAACCCTAACCCCAACCCTAGCCCTAACCCTAACCCTAAACCCTAACCTTAAACCCTAACCCTAACCCCTAACCCACACCCTAACCCACACCCTAACCCTAACCCACACCCTAACCCTAACCCACACCCTAACCCTAATCCACACCCCTAACCCATAACCCATAACCCTAACCTAACCTTAACCCCTAACCCTAAACCCCTAACACTAACCCTAACCCCCCTGACCCTGACCCTAACCCTAACACCCTAACCCTAAAACCCTAACCCTAACCCCAACCCCCTAACCCTGACCCTAACCCTAAAACCCTAACCCTAACCCTAAAACCCTAACCCTAACACCCTAACCCTAAAACCCTAACCCCTAACCCTAACCCCCTAACCCTAACCCTGACCCTAACCCTAACCCTAAAACCCTAACCCTAAAACCCTAACCCCTAACCCTAACCCCCTAACCCTAAAACCCTAACACCCTAACCCTAACCCCTAACCCTAACCCCCTAACCCTAACCCTCTAACCCTAACCCAAACCCATAACCCTAACCCATAACCCTAACCTAACCCTAATAACCCTAACCCTAAACCCTAACCCCCTAACCCCCCTAACCCCCCTGACCCTAACCCTGACTCTAACCCTGACCCTAAAACCCTAACCCTAAAACCCTAACCCTAAAACCCTAACCCTAACCACCTAACCCCCCCTGACCCTGACCCTGACCTTAACCCTAAAACCCTAACCCCAAAACCCTAACCCTAAAACCCTAACCCTAACCCCTAACCCTAACCCTTAACCCTAACCCCCTAACCCCCTAACCCTAACCCCCTAACCCAAACCCCCTAACCCTAACCCCCTAACCCTAACCCTAAACCCTAACCCCCTAACCCTAACCCCCTAACCCCTAACCCCCTAATCCTAACCCTCACCCCCAACCCTAACCCCCTAACCCCAACCCTAAACCCTAACCCAACCCTAACCCTAACCCCCTAACCCCCCTGACCCTAACCCCCCTAACCCCCCTGACCCTAAAACCCTAACCCTAACCCTAAAACCCTAACCCTAACCACTTAACCCCCCTGACCCTGACCCTAACCCTAAAACCCTAACCCTAACACCCTAACCCTAACCCCTACCCCTAACCCTAAAACCCTAACCCTAACACCCTAACCCTAACCCTAACCCCTTAACCCAAACCCTAACCCTACCCTAACCCTAATAACCCTAACCCTAATACTAACCCTAACCCTAATACTAACCCTAACCCCAACCCTAACCCCCACCCTAACCCCCTAACCCCCTAACCCTAATATGTCCCTAACCCTAACATGTCCCTAACCCTAACCCTTAACCCTAACAACCCTAACCCTAACCCTAATAACCCTAACCCAAACCCTAACCCCAAACCCTAACCTAAACCCTAACCCACACCCTAACCCCTAACCCTAATAACCCTAACCCTAATATGTCCAGCTTTTCCCGAACATTAACCCTAACCCTAACCCAACCCTAACCCCTAACCCTAACCCTTACCCCTAACCCTAACCCTAAACCCTAACCCTAACAACCCTAACCCTAACAACCCTAACCCTAACCTAAACCCTAACCCACACCCTAACCCACACCCTAACCCACACCCTAACCCTAACCCACACCCTAACCCCCTAACCCTAACACCCTAACCTTAACACCCTAACCCTAACACCCTAACCCCTAACCCTACCCCCTAACCCTAACCCACACCCTAACCCACACCCTAACCCCCTAACCCTAACCCTAACACCCTAACCCTAACACCCTAACCCTAACACCCTAACCTTAACACCCTAACCCTAACCCTAACCCCTAACCCTAACCCCTAACCCCAACCCCTAACCCCTACCTTAACCCTAACCCTACCCTAACCCTAACAACCCTAACCCCAACAACCCTAACCCTAACCCTAGCCCTAACACTTCGGCCAGGGTTGCCTAACCCTAACCCCAACCCCAGCCCTAACCCTAGCCCTAAACCCTAAACCCTAACCTTAAACCCTAACCCCTAACCCACACCCTAACCCACACCCTAACCCTAACCCACACCCTAACCCACACCCCTAACCCCTAACCCTAACCCTAAAACCCTAACCCTAACCCTAAAACCCTAACACTAACCCTAACCCTAACCCCCCTGACCCTGACCCTAACCCTAACACCTTAACCCTAAAACCCTAACCCCTAACCCTAACCCCAACCCCCTAACCCTGACCCTAACCCTAAAACCCTAACCCTAACACCCTAACACCCTAACCCTAAAACCCTAACCCTAACCCCTACCCTAACCCCTAACCCTGACCCTAACCCTAAAACCCTAACCCTAACCCCCTAACCCTAAAACCCTAACCCTAACCCCCTAACCCTCTAACCCTAACACCCTAACCTAAACCCATAACCCTAACCCATAACCCTAACCCTAATCCTAAACCCTAACCCTTACCCTAACCCCTAACCCTAAACCCTAACCCCTAACCCCCCTAACCCCCCTGACCCTAACCCTGACCCTAACCCTGACCCTAAAACCCTAACCCTAAAACCCTAACCCTAACCCTGACCCTAACCCTAACCCTAAAACCTAACCCTAAAACCCTAACCCCCTAACCCCTACCCTAACCCCAAAACCCTAACCCCTAACCCTAACCCTAACAACCCTAACCTTAACCCTAACAACCCTAACCCTAACAATCCTAACCCTAACCCTAGCCCTAACCCTAGCCCTAAACCCTAAACCTAACCCTAGCCCTAAACCTAACCCTAGCCCTAACCCTAACCCTAACCTAAACCCTAACCCTAAACCCTAACCCTAATAACCCTAACCCTAATATGTCCAGCTTTTCCCGAACATTAACCCTAACCCTAACCTTAACCCAACCCTAACCCCTAACCCCTAACCCTTACCCCTAACCCTAACCACCCTAACCCTAACAACCCTAACCCTAACAACCCTAACCCTAACAACCCTAGCCCTAACCCTAACCCTAACCCACACCCTAACCCTAACCCACCCCCTAACCCTAACACCCTAACCTTAACACCCTAACCCTAACACCCTAACCCTAACCCCTAACCCTACCCCCTAACCCCAACCCCTAACCCCTACCTTAACCCTAACCCACACCCTAACCCTAACCCACACCCTAACCCTAACACCCTAACCCTAACACCCTAACCCTAACACCCTAACCCAAACCCTAAACCCTAACCCCTAACCCTACCCCCTAACCCCAACCCCTAACCCTAACCTAACCCTAACAACCCTAACCCTAGCCCTAACCCTAACACTTCGGCCAGGGTTGCCTAACCCTAACCCCTAACCCACACCCTAACCCACACCCTAACCCTAACCCACACCCTAACCCTAACCCACACCCTAACCCTAACCCACACCCCTAACCCATAACCCATAACCCTAACCTAACCCTAACCCCTAACCCTAAACACTAACCCTAACCCCCCTGACCCTGACCCTAACCCCCTAACCCTAACACCCTAACCCTAAAACCCTAACCCCTAACCCTAACCCCTAACCCTGACCCTAACCCTAAAACCCTAACCCTAACCCTAAAACCCTAACCCTAACACCCTAACCCTAAAACCCTAACCCCTAACCCTAACCCCCTAACCCTGACCCTAACCCTGACCCTAACCCTAACCCTAAAACCCTAACCCTAAAACCCTAACCCCTAACCCCTAACCCTAACCCCCTAACCCTAAAACCCTAACACCCTAACCCTAACCCTAACCCCCTAACCCTAACCCTCTAACCCTAACACCCTAACCCATAACCCTAACCCATAACCCTAACCTAACCCTAATAACCCTAAACCCTAACCCCTAAGCCTAACCCCTAACCCTAAACCCTAACCCTAAACCCTAACCCCAACCCCCCTAACCCCCCTGACCCTAACCCTGACTCTAACCCTGACCCTAAAACCCTAACCCTAAAACCCTAACCCTAAAACCCTAACCCCCCTGACCCTGACCCTAACCCTAAAACCCTAACCCTAAAACCCTAACCCTAAAACCCTAAAACCCTAACCCCCTAACCCTAACCCAAACCCTACCCTAACCGTAACCCTAATAACCCTAACCCTAACCCTAATACTAACCCTAACCCTAATACTAACCCTAACCCCAACCCAAACCCTAACCCCCTAACCCTAACCCCCACCCTAACCCCTAACCCTAACCCCCAACCCCCTAACCCCAACCCCCTAACCCTAACCCCCCTAACCCTAACCCCTATCCCTAATAACCCTAATCCTAACCCTAATAACCCTAACCCTAATAACCCTAACCCTAACCCTAACCCTAATAACCCTAACCCTAATAACCCTAACCTTAATAACCCTAACCTTAATAACCCTAACCCTAATAACCTTAACCCTAATAACCATAACCCTAATAACCCTAACCCCAACCCTAACCCCTAACCCCTAACCCTAACCCATACCCTAACCCATAACCCTAACCCCTAAACCTTAAACCCTAACCCTAACAACCCTAACCCTAATAACCCTAACCCTAATAACCCTAACCCTAATAACCCTAATATAACCCTAACCCTAACCCTAATAACCCTAATATAACCCTAACCCTAATAACCCTAATATAACCCTAACCCTAACCCTAATAACCCTAACCCTAACACTTCGGCCAAGGTTGCCTAACCCTAACCCTTCGGCCAGGGTTGCCTAACCCTAACCCTGGATCCCCCGGCCCGGGGGCTTCCGACGCGGAAGTACAAACCGGCAGCTTGGCAGCGGGTGGAAACCGACAGCTTGGCCTGGAGTGATATGTCCGGGACGGAGGCGCTCACCCTAACCCTAATAACCCTAACCCTAATACTAACCCTAATACTAACCCTAACCCTAATACTAACCCTAATAACCCTAATAACCCTAACCCTAACCACCTAACCCTAACCCCCTAACCCTAACCCTAACACCCTAACCCCCTAACACTAACCACCTAACCCTAATAACCCTAACCCTAATAACCCTAAACCCTTAACCCTAAAACCCTAACAATAACCCCTAACCCTAACCCCTAACCCTAACACTTCGGCCAGGGTTCCCTAACCCTAACACTTCGGCCAGGGTTCCCTAACCCTAACACTTCGGCCAGGGTTCCCTAACCCTAACCCCACCCCTAACCCCAACCTTAACCCAACCCTAACCCCTATCCCCCTAACCCCTTAACCCTAAAACCCTAACACCCTAACCCCTACCCCTTACCCCTAAACCCCTAACCCCAATATTAACCTTAATACCCCAACCCTAATAACCCTAACCCCCTATCCCCCCTGACCCTAACCTTAACCCTAACTCTTAACCCCTAATACCCTAACCATACCCCTAACTCTAAACCCCTAACCCCCCTGACCCTAACACTAACCCCTAACTCTTAACCCTAACCCCAACCCCAACCCTAAACCCAACCCCTAACCCCCTAAAACCCTAACCCCAATCCTAATACCCTAACCCTAATCCCAACCCTAATCCTAACCCTAATAACCCTAACCCCAACCCCTAACCCTAATAACCTAACCCTAACCTTAATACCCTAACCCTAATACCCTAACCCTAACACCCTAACCACCCTAGCCCCCAACCCTTAACCCAAATCCTAACCCTAACCCCTAAACCTACCCCTAACACGTCCTTACCCTAACCCCTAAACTTACCCTTAACCTTAACCCTAATATGTCCTAACCCTAACCCCTAACACCTACCCCTAAACCCTAACCACAGTACGCCACAGTTGCCCCCACAAATACAAAGTATGCCACAGTTGCCCCCAGAAACACATAGTATGCCACAGTTGCCCCCACAAATACATAGCATGCCACAGTTGCCTTCAGAAATACATAGCATGCCAGTTGCCCCCACAAATATATAGCATGCCACAGTTGCCCCCACAAATATAGTATGCCACAGTTGCCCCAGAAACACATAGTATGCCACAGTTGCCCCCACAAATACATAGTATGCCACATTTGCCCCCACAAATACATAGTATGCCACAGTTGCCCCCACAAATATATAGCATGCCACAGTTGCCCCCAGAAACATAGTATGCCACAGTTGCCCCCACAAATTTATAGCATGCCACAGTTGCCTTCAGAAATACATAGCATGCCACAGTTGCCCCCACAAATATAGTATGCCACAGTTGCCCCAGAAACACATAGTATGCCACAGTTGCCCCCACAAATACATAGTATGCCACATTTGCCCCCACAAATACATAGCATGCCACAGTTGCCCCCACAAATACATAGCATGCCACAGTTGCCCCCAGAAATACATAGCATGCCACAGTTGCCCCCACAAATACATAGCATGCCACAGTTGCCCCCAGAAATACATAGTATGCCACAGTTGCCCCCAGAAACACATAGTATGTCACAGTTGCCCCAGAAACACATAGTATGTCACAGTTGCCCCAGAAACACATAGTATGCCACAGTTGCCCCCACAAATTTATAGCATGCCACAGTTGCCTTCAGAAATACATAGCATGCCACAGTTGCCCCCACAAATATATAGCATGCCACAGTTGCCCCCACAAATATAGTATGCCACAGTTGCCCCAGAAACACATAGTATGCCACATTTGCCCCCACAAATACATAGTATGCCACATTTGCCCCCACAAATACATAGCATGCCACAGTTGCCTTCAGAAATACATAGCATGCCACAGTTGCCCCCAGAAACACATAGCATGCCACAGTTGCCCCAGAAACACATAGTATGCCACAGTTGCCCCCACAAATACATAGTATGCCACATTTGCCCCCACATATACATAGCATGCCACAGTTGCCCCCATAAATACATCGCATGCCACAGTTGCCCCCAGAAATACATAGCATGCCACAGTTGCCCCCAGAAATACATAGCATGCCACAGTTGCCCCCACAAATACATAGCATGCCACAGTTGCCCCCACAAATACACCTAACCCTAAAGTATGCCAAGTATATGTGCCCCTCAATTTGCTACGAGTCTACAAAGGTAAGTAAGGGCTACTTACCTTTGTAGACTCGTCTTTCTCCAGAAACCTGGGAGCTGCTTCAATAAAACAGCCGGTGATGGCCAAAACTGAATTTCTGTGCATGCGCAGAAGCTCCGTTTCGGCCATCACCGGCTGCTTTGCTGAAGCTGCTTCAGTACTGAAGCAGCTTCACTGTGGCATAATGAAGTACGGGTAATGAAGCAGCTTCAGCAAAGCAGCCGGTGATGGCCGAAGCGGAGCTTCTGCGCATGCACAGAAATTCAGTTTTGGCCATCATCGACTGCTTTACTGAAGCTGCTTCAGCGTGCCAGACAAAAGTGGTCGGCGTGCCACGTCTGGCACGTGTGCTGGGGGTTGCCGACCCCTGTTGTAGCATATAAGAATATAGCAGGTGATATTACACCCTAACCCTTAACCATACACACACATTTAGCTACATGTATGATTTACATAAAATTGTAATTCTTGTCCTGGCCAAGATTTGAACCATGAACCTCCTGCATGGTAAACTGCTGCCATACTGTGTGAACTATAACCAAAGTCATGGAGGCATTGCTTGCCACATGCCTGCATGTACTTCCAATGTAGCAGAGCAGGTCCTATGTCTATGCAAGGGGCGCCTCCACTTTATTCCTAAGCCCCTCATCTTCAGAGATCATATCTAGTTATATCTATATAGTGTATTTATATACATATATATAAAAAAATCTTAATACTGATCTACATCTCTTAAACATCTCACCACCAGCATTGTAGGAAGCATAAACAAGAGAAAAAAGCTTACAGCTAGAAGACCACCATTAATTTCCAGCTCTTGAGTCTCACTTAAACATTAATATATATTAAAAACTTAACATTCCATCTAAGACAAAATCTGTATGTACATGTAAAATGAGCCACATTTATGTTATATTTAGTTATCAATGCATCTTGCAGCAAATGACCATACTAGTCTGTACATTGATAAATAGTAAAGTGTGATAAACAGGGTATTACCTTGTAACAAGAGAATGACCTCCGTATGTGTGCAGGAACAGTTCCAGGGGTTCCCTCCCAGTCTCAGGGTCCCGTTCAGGGGTTCCAGCGGCTGCGTTGAAGTTAGAAGAGTTTATTAGAAGACAGGTCCAGAGAGATCTTGGACGGGTCCAGGGAGAAGATCTTGGACAGGCCCAGAGAGGAGATCTTGGGACGGGCCCAGCGAGGAGATCTTGGGACGGGCCCAGCGAGGAGATCTTGGGACGGGCCCAGCGAGGAGATCTTGGGACGGGCCCAGCGAGGAGATCTTGGGACGGGCCCAGCGAGGAGATCTTGGGACGGGCCCAGAGAGGAGATCTTGGGACGGGTCCAGAGAGGAGATCTTGGGACGGGTCCAGAGAGGAGATCTTGGGACGGGCCCAGAGAGGAGATCTTGGACAGGTCCAGAGAGAAGATCTGGGACAGGCCCCGGGAGCTGTTGCTGCCAATTGCGGTAATATCATTCCTGCTAAGATGTAAAGGTTCCAGGCCGGAGAATCCGGACATCTCAGGACGCAGCTGGAGAATCAGGTTACCGGCCATGGGGAGGTTTCTCAGGGATTCAAAGAGAAGAATCTCAATGTCTTCTGTAGTCTGGAGAACACAAGGATTTGATTAATACAACTCTGACTCGTATCAGCTTCGTCTCCCTGGATGATATAAAGTCTTGGTTAGGACATTAAGCAGTGACCTGGTGACAGCTGGGGCTGACAACATGCAGCGCGGGGAGCGCACAGGCGGCCGCGTCATCACACGTGATGCGGCCGCGTCATCACATCACGTGTCCTATTGTGCGGCCGCGTCATCATCACGTGTCCTATTGTGCGGCCGCGTCATCACATCACGTGTCCTATTGTGCGGCCCGAACAGCGGTCACTGAGCGGCCCGGGGGTCCGATGCCCCCAGAGCCCGCCCGCCCCAGATTGGGGCACTTATAAAATAAAACAATACATTTAAAAACAAAATGTTCTCACAATGTTCCCGGCAACAAGTTTGGTTTTAGATTCTCGCTGCGATATTTGTTACCAGCTACTAATAAACCGCAATAACCAAGATCACAGAAACCTCCGGTAAGCAGCAGATTCACATAGGAAACTGATGTATGATGCACTGGACCCAGCCCCCGCCGGGGACACAGACACAGTCTCCTCCGCTCACACAGACTAGACTCAGCCCCCGCCGGGGACACAGACACAGTCTCCTCCGCTCACACACACTAGACTCAGCCCCCGCCGCCGCTCACACAGACTAGACTCAGCCCCCGCCGCCGCTCACACAGACTAGACTCAGCCCCCGCCGCCGCTCACACAGACTAGACTCAGTCCCCGCCGCCGTTACCCACAGACTAGACTCAGCCCCCGCCATTACACACACACAGACACTGACATGAGCTCCCGCCGCCGCTGCGCACAGTTACCTTTAAGCCGCTTCTCTGCTCACGTGGGACTGCGCCTGTCACGTGGTGCGCGTCCCACGTGATATCCGCGTCTCGTGTGATAGGCCGCTCAGCGGGGGGTGGGGGCGGTCACAGGAGATCCGCGGCCGATGTCTCCGCCCCTGGATGTATCTCTGTAATCTGAGGGAATAACAATAATAAGATGGGAAGGGATGAGGTACAGAAGAGAGAGGGATGAGGTACAGAAGAGAGAGGGATGAGGTACAGAAGAGAGAGGGATGAGGTACAGAAGAGAGGGGGATGAGGTACAGAAGAGAGAGGGGGATGAGGTACAGAAGAGAGAGGGATGAGGTACAGAAGAGGAAGGGATGAGGTACAGAAGAGAGGGGGATGAGGTACAGAAGAGAGGGGGATGAGGTACAGAAGAGAGGAAGTGATGAGGTACAGAAGAGAGGGGGATGAGGTACAGAAGAGAGGAAGTGATGAGGTACAGAAGAGAGAGGGATGAGCTACAGAAGAGAGGGGGATGAGGTACAGAAGAGAGAGGGATGAGGTACAGAAGAGAGAGGGATGAGGTACAGAAGAGAGAGGGATGAGGTACAGAAGAGAGGGGGATGAGGTACAGAAGAGAGGGGGATGAGGTACAGAAGAGAGGGGGATGAGGTACAGGAGAGAGGGATGAGGTACAGAAGAGAGAGGGATGAGGTACAGAAGAGGAAGGGATGAGGTACAGAAGAGGAAGGGATGAGGTACAGAAGAGAGGGGGATGAGGTACAGAAGAGAGAGGGATGAGGTACAGAAGAGAGAGGGATGAGGTACAGAAGAGAGAGGGATGAGGTACAGAAGAGAGGAAGGGATGAGGTACAGAAGAGAGAGGGATGAGGTACAGAAGAGAGGGGGATGAGGTACAGAAGAGAGAGGGATGAGGTACAGAAGAGAGAGGGATGAGGTACAGAAGAGAGAGGAAGGGATGAGGTACAGAAGAGAGGAAGGGATGAGGTACAGAAGAGAGGGGGATGAGGTACAGAAGAGAGAGGGATGAGGTACAGAAGAGAGGAAGTGATGAGGTACAGAAGAGAGGAAGGGATGAGGTACAGAAGAGAGGGGGATGAGGTACAGAAGAGAGAGGGATGAGGTACAGAAGAGAGAGGGATGAGGTACAGAAGAGAGGAAGTGATGAGGTACAGAAGAGAGGAAGGGATGAGGTACAGAAGAGAGAGGGATGAGGTACAGAAGAGAGAGGGATGAGGTACAGAAGAGAGGGGGATGAGGTACAGAAGAGAGAGGGATGAGGTACAGAAGAGAGGAAGTGATGAGGTACAGAAGAGAGGAAGGGATGAGGTACAGAAGAGAGGGGGATGAGGTACAGAAGAGAGAGGGATGAGGTACAGAAGAGAGAGGGATGAGGTACAGAAGAGAGGGGGATGAGGTACAGAATAGAGAGGGATGAGGTACAGAAGAGAGGGGGATGAGGTACAGAAGAGAGAGGGATGAGGTACAGAAGAGAGGGGGATGAGGTACAGAAGAGAGAGGAAGGGATGAGGTACAGAAGAGAGGGAGATGAGGTACAGAAGAGAGGGGGATGAGGTACAGAAGAGAGGGGGATGAGGTACAGGAGAGAGGGATGAGGTACAGAAGAGAGAGGGATGAGGTACAGAAGAGGAAGGGATGAGGTACAGAAGAGGAAGGGATGAGGTACAGAAGAGAGGGGGATGAGGTACAGAAGAGAGAGGGATGAGGTACAGAAGAGAGAGGGATGAGGTACAGAAGAGAGAGGGATGAGGTACAGAAGAGAGGAAGGGATGAGGTACAGAAGAGAGAGGGATGAGGTACAGAAGAGAGGGGGATGAGGTACAGAAGAGAGAGGGATGAGGTACAGAAGAGAGAGGGATGAGGTACAGAAGAGAGGGGGATGAGGTACAGAAGAGAGGGGGATGAGGTACAGAAGAGAGAGGGATGAGGTACAGAAGAGAGGGGGATGAGGTACAGAAGAGAGAGGGATGAGGTACAGAAGAGAGAGGGATGAGGTACAGAAGAGAGGAAGGGATGAGGTACAGAAGAGAGAGGGATGAGGTACAGAAGAGAGGGGGATGAGGTACAGAAGAGAGAGGGATGAGGTACAGAAGAGAGAGGGATGAGGTACAGAAGAGAGAGGGATGAGGTACAGAAGAGAGGAAGGGATGAGGTACAGAAGAGAGAGGGATGAGGTACAGAAGAGAGGGGGATGAGGTACAGAAGAGAGGGGGATGAGGTACAGAAGAGAGGAAGGGATGAGGTACAGAAGAGAGAGGGATGAGGTACAGAAGAGAGGAAGGGATGAGGTACAGAAGAGAGAGGGATGAGGTACAGAAGAGAGGGGGATGAGGTACAGAAGAGAGGGGGATGAGGTACAGAAGAGAGAGGGATGAGGTACAGAAGAGAGGGGGATGAGGTACAGAAGAGAGGGGGATGAGGTACAGAAGAGAGGAAGGGATGAGGTACAGAAGAGAGAGGGATGAGGTACAGAAGAGAGAGGGATGAGGTACAGAAGAGAGAGGGATGAGGTACAGAAGAGAGAGGGATGAGGTACAGAAGAGAGAGGGATGAGGTACAGAAGAGAGAGGGTGATGAGGTACAGAAGAGAGAGGGATGAGGTACAGAAGAGAGGGGGATGAGGTACAGAAGAGAGAGGGATGAGGTACAGAAGAGAGAGGGATGAGGTACAGAAGAGAGAGGAAGAGATGAGGTACAGAAGAGAGAGGGATGAGGTACAGAAGAGAGAGGGATGAGGTACAGAAGAGAGAGGGATGAGGTACAGAAGAGAGGAAGGGATGAGGTACAGAAGAGAGAGGGATGAGGTACAGAAGAGAGGGGGATGAGGTACAGAAGAGAGGGGGATGAGGTACAGAAGAGAGGAAGGGATGAGGTACAGAAGAGAGAGGGATGAGGTACAGAAGAGAGGAAGGGATGAGGTACAGAAGAGAGAGGGATGAGGTACAGAAGAGAGAGGGATGAGGTACAGAAGAGAGAGGAAGGGATGAGGTACAGAAGAGAGAGGGATGAGGTACAGAAGAGAGAGGGATGAGGTACAGAAGAGAGGAAGGGATGAGGTACAGAAGAGAGGGGGATGAGGTACAGAAGAGAGGGGGATGAGGTACAGGAGAGAGGGATGAGGTACAGAAGAGAGAGGGATGAGGTACAGAAGAGGAAGGGATGAGGTACAGAAGAGGAAGGGATGAGGTACAGAAGAGAGGGGGATGAGGTACAGAAGAGAGAGGGATGAGGTACAGAAGAGAGAGGGATGAGGTACAGAAGAGAGAGGGATGAGGTACAGAAGAGAGGAAGGGATGAGGTACAGAAGAGAGAGGGATGAGGTACAGAAGAGAGGGGGATGAGGTACAGAAGAGAGAGGGATGAGGTACAGAAGAGAGAGGGATGAGGTACAGAAGAGAGAGGAAGGGATGAGGTACAGAAGAGAGGAAGGGATGAGGTACAGAAGAGAGGGGGATGAGGTACAGAAGAGAGAGGGATGAGGTACAGAAGAGAGGAAGTGATGAGGTACAGAAGAGAGGAAGGGATGAGGTACAGAAGAGAGGGGGATGAGGTACAGAAGAGAGAGGGATGAGGTACAGAAGAGAGAGGGATGAGGTACAGAAGAGAGGAAGTGATGAGGTACAGAAGAGAGGAAGGGATGAGGTACAGAAGAGAGAGGGATGAGGTACAGAAGAGAGAGGGATGAGGTACAGAAGAGAGGGGGATGAGGTACAGAAGAGAGAGGGATGAGGTACAGAAGAGAGGAAGTGATGAGGTACAGAAGAGAGGAAGGGATGAGGTACAGAAGAGAGGGGGATGAGGTACAGAAGAGAGAGGGATGAGGTACAGAAGAGAGAGGGATGAGGTACAGAAGAGAGGGGATGAGGTACAGAATAGAGAGGGATGAGGTACAGAAGAGAGGGGGATGAGGTACAGAAGAGAGAGGGGATGAGGTACAGAAGAGAGAGGGATGAGGTACAGAAGAGAGAGGGATGAGGTACAGAAGAGAGGGGGATGAGGTACAGAAGAGAGAGGGGGATGAGGTACAGAAGAGAGAGGGATGAGGTACAGAAGAGGAAGGGATGAGGTACAGAAGAGAGGGGGATGAGGTACAGAAGAGAGGGGGATGAGGTACAGAAGAGAGGAAGTGATGAGGTACAGAAGAGAGGGGGATGAGGTACAGAAGAGAGGAAGTGATGAGGTACAGAAGAGAGAGGGATGAGCTACAGAAGAGAGGAGGGATGAGGTACAGAAGAGAGAGGGATGAGGTACAGAAGAGAGAGGGATGAGGTACAGAAGAGAGAGGGATGAGGTACAGAAGAGAGGGGGATGAGGTACAGAAGAGAGGGGGATGAGGTACAGAAGAGAGGGGGATGAGGTACAGGAGAGAGGGATGAGGTACAGAAGAGAGAGGGATGAGGTACAGAAGAGGAAGGGATGAGGTACAGAAGAGGAAGGGATGAGGTACAGAAGAGAGGGGGATGAGGTACAGAAGAGAGAGGGATGAGGTACAGAAGAGAGAGGGATGAGGTACAGAAGAGAGAGGGATGAGGTACAGAAGAGAGGAAGGGATGAGGTACAGAAGAGAGAGGGATGAGGTACAGAAGAGAGGGGGATGAGGTACAGAAGAGAGAGGGATGAGGTACAGAAGAGAGAGGGGATGAGGTACAGAAGAGAGAGGAAGGGATGAGGTACAGAAGAGAGGAAGGGATGAGGTACAGAAGAGAGGGGGATGAGGTACAGAAGAGAGAGGGATGAGGTACAGAAGAGAGGAAGTGATGAGGTACAGAAGAGAGGAAGGGATGAGGTACAGAAGAGAGGGGATGAGGTACAGAAGAGAGAGGGATGAGGTACAGAAGAGAGAGGGATGAGGTACAGAAGAGAGAAGGGATGAGGTACAGAAGAGAGGAAGGGATGAGGTACAGAAGAGAGAGGGATGAGGTACAGAAGAGAGAGGGATGAGGTACAGAAGAGAGGAGGGATGAGGTACAGAAGAGAGAGGGATGAGGTACAGAAGAGAGGAGGGATGAGGTACAGAAGAGAGGAAGGGATGAGGTACAGAAGAGAGAGGATGAGGTACAGAAGAGAGAGGGATGAGGTACAGAAGAGAGAGGGATGAGGTACAGAAGAGAGAGGGATGAGGTACAGAAGAGAGAGGGATGAGGTACAGAAGAGAGGAGGGATGAGGTACAGAAGAGAGAGGGATGAGGTACAGAAGAGAGGGGGATGAGGTACAGAAGAGAGGAAGGGATGAGGTACAGAAGAGAGGGGGATGAGGTACAGAAGAGAGAGGGATGAGGTACAGAAGAGAGAGGGATGAGGTACAGAGAGAGAGGGATGAGGTACAGAAGAGAGAGGGATGAGGTACAGAAGAGAGAGGGATGAGGTACAGAAGAGAGAGGGGATGAGGTACAGAAGAGAGAGGGATGAGGTACAGAAGAGAGAGGGATGAGGTACAGAAGAGAGAGGGATGAGGTACAGAAGAGAGAGGGATGAGGTACAGAAGAGAGGAAGGGATGAGGTACAGAAGAGAGAGGGATGAGGTACAGAAGAGAGGGGGATGAGGTACAGAAGAGAGAGGGATGAGGTACAGAAGAGAGAGGGGATGAGGTACAGAAGAGAGGAGGGATGAGGTACAGAAGAGAGAGGGGATGAGGTACAGAAGAGAGAGGGATGAGGTACAGAAGAGAGAGGGGATGAGGTACAGAAGAGAGAGGGATGAGGTACAGAAGAGAGAGGGATGAGGTACAGAAGAGAGGAAGGGATGAGGTACAGAAGAGAGAGGGATGAGGTACAGAAGAGAGAGGGGATGAGGTACAGAAGAGAGAGGGATGAGGTACAGAAGAGAGAGGGATGAGGTACAGAAGAGAGAGGGATGAGGTACAGAAGAGAGGAGGGATGAGGTACAGAAGAGAGAGGGATGAGGTACAGAAGAGAGAGGGATGAGGTACAGAAGAGAGAGGGATGAGGTACAGAAGAGAGGAGGGATGAGGTACAGAAGAGAGAGGGATGAGGTACAGAAGAGAGGAGGGATGAGGTACAGAAGAGAGAGGGATGAGGTACAGAAGAGAGAGGGATGAGGTACAGAAGAGAGAGGGGATGAGGTACAGAAGAGAGAGGGATGAGGTACAGAAGAGAGGAGGGATGAGGTACAGAAGAGAGAGGGGATGAGGTACAGAAGAGAGAGGGATGAGGTACAGAAGAGAGAGGGATGAGGTACAGAAGAGAGAGGGATGAGGTACAGAAGAGAGGAGGGATGAGGTACAGAAGAGAGAGGGATGAGGTACAGAAGAGAGAGGGATGAGGTACAGAAGAGAGAGGGATGAGGTACAGAAGAGAGAGGGATGAGGTACAGAAGAGAGAGGGATGAGGTACAGAAGAGAGAGGGATGAGGTACAGAAGAGAGAGGGATGAGGTACAGAAGAGAGGAAGGGATGAGGTACAGAAGAGAGAGGGATGAGGTACAGAAGAGAGAGGGATGAGGTACAGAAGAGAGAGGGATGAGGTACAGAAGAGAGGAAGGGATGAGGTACAGAAGAGAGAGGGATGAGGTACAGAAGAGAGGGGGATGAGGTACAGAAGAGAGGGGGATGAGGTACAGAAGAGAGGGGGATGAGGTACAGAAGAGAGAGGGATGAGGTACAGAAGAGAGGAGGGATGAGGTACAGAAGAGAGAGGGATGAGGTACAGAAGAGAGAGGGATGAGGTACAGAAGAGAGAGGGATGAGGTACAGAAGAGAGAGGGATGAGGTACAGAAGAGAGAGGGATGAGGTACAGAAGAGAGAGGGATGAGGTACAGAAGAGAGAGGGATGAGGTACAGAAGAGAGAGGGATGAGGTACAGAAGAGAGAGGGGATGAGGTACAGAAGAGAGAGGGGATGAGGTACAGAAGAGAGAGGGATGAGGTACAGAAGAGAGAGGGATGAGTACAGAAGAGAGGGGATGAGGTACAGAAGAGAGAGGGATGAGGTACAGAAGAGAGAGGGGATGAGGTACAGAAGAGAGAGGGGATGAGGTACAGAAGAGAGGAAGGATGAGGTACAGAAGAGAGAGGGATGAGGTACAGAAGAGAGAGGGGATGAGGTACAGAAGAGAGAGGGATGAGGTACAGAAGAGAGAGGGATGAGGTACAGAAGAGAGAGGGATGAGGTACAGAAGAGAGAGGGGATGAGGTACAGAAGAGA
>JAVHZZ010000380.1:0-63982 GCA_036250195.1 Mixophyes australis | reverse complement strand
AAATATATGATGTTGTGTAAAAGTACAACATAAGCACACTTAGAAACAATGATCACTTCATAGAGAATCAGTAATAAACGTTCTATATGTGCTCTATTTGTTCCACTATCCAAGTGTATATGACATAAACTGTAAACCCATGTACAAATATATAATCTCAATAAGGTCTCTTACTGGTGTGCTAGGTGTCCTTACACACACACATATATATATATAGTCAAAGTCGTATAATTGGATGAACGAAAGTATTGGTTTAATATTGGTTTGCCGTGCAATTGCGAAGCGTACGCCACGTAACACGTGGCGTGATGCGATCGCACGGTAAAATACGCACGCACACTCTCGCATTACAACATTTAGTTATTTACATAATTCATATTCATAATGGTTCCGTTACACTGTAATTTATGAGCAGATAGTGTTTGGTTTATTATTAGTCTATATATATATATATATATATATATATATATATATATATATATATATATATATATATATATATATATATATATATATATAAGTTAACCCGTGCATGATACTCATGCATTCTAGTTAAATCAAGATACTTAAGGTCTTAAAAAGGTTCTTGTCATGCATTTGGGCCTAGCCCAGGCCTCCTCAGGGGAAGATCGTTATTTTCCAACGCAAGCGCCCTTTTTAAGGTGTGTTCATGAGGTAAAATTACCTCACGAAAATAAGTTTGACCCCTCAACTCGTAAATTTTGCCTTTACTACTCCTCCCATGGGGGGAAGGGGGGATGATGGAAGTTAACTGACTTGACTATTCTAATTTTTTTGTCAAATAATGTCAGTATACCAAATTTCAGGTCAATTGGATGAGCCCTTTCTGAGAAAATAGTTTTTTCCACACACACACACATACACACACTAACGCACGCCTCTACACATATGTGTTCATGAGGTAAAATTACCTCACAAAAATGAGTTTGAGCCCTACCAAATTTCAGCCCTTTTTGATTTTTTTTCCCCTCACACACTAAGAATTTAGTAGGTCAGTGTATAACTCTGCCCAGCAGGTGGCGCTGCAACTTGTTTTTTTTTTTTTCACACACAGACGCCACTAAGCATTTATATATATATATATATATATATATATATATATATATATATATATATATATATATATATATATATATATATATATATATATATATATATATATATATATATATATATATTTATTATATGTACACTTCAGTGATACTCAAGGTTCAGGTTGTGGGAAAGGTGGCATGTTTGGTATCATACTGAAACCCTATTCATCAGCAGCTGTCCGGTGCAGTCGGCGAAGAGATCACACATTGCATACTTTAGTTATTGATATTAGGGAATACACCTTTGTATGATGCTGGCTATGAAAGGAGCAGACCCCCCTGGATAGACGACCCCCACCTTTGGATTCATTAGATTGAATCAGCCTATGATCTGTTTACCCTGGACCCACACAACGTCTGGACCTATAGAAACAATCTACGTCATCTCTATTGTTCAAGTGTAACACTGTACTGTATATAATCATAGCTGCACACCCTTTGGCTCTCAGTCAACTCTGACACAGTATTCTAACAGATATACTGTCCACCAGGTCCCGTGGGTGCGCAGCGAGCGCATGCAATAGCATTGGTATGTACTTATATTTTGGTATTGGCTGTGCTGTACTGTACTTTATCATAATATAATAATGTATTGAATTGTTGACTATTTACATCTGCTAAAATAAACCACCTTGTGCTTTGGAAACACATACAATTGATTGGGCAATGCTTATTTTAAAACAATAGAATTATTTTAATAATTGGGGGCTCGTGAGTTTAGGAGTTACGTTATCGGCAGGTATGCAACGCTTACGGTATTCGGTTCCTCAACAAAGGGTGGATTGACAGACGCGTCGCATAATAGGAAAGAACGCAATGTGTTTAAGACCTGTGGTTCACTTCGTATTGCGAAACCGAATGTCTGTTGTTGCATAGACTGAAGGAACGCTAATTTGAATCTAGGGACAAGAAAGGAAAATGTTTATTTTTATTGCCGTTTTGCGTTTTAAAGGGTACTGCATTGCCTTGTTTATGTGTGCTTCTTGTTTAGCGTGTATGAACTTCCGGTATTGTTGCCACGTGTGTAAACAGTCATGATCATAGTCTGTTAGCTATGCATAGTGTAATCACTTGGTAAAATCTCTGAAAAGATAGTGCCATTGTTTGGGAAATTTATTTTCTGTACAGAAAACAAAGGTTATGTGTGTGTATGTGAATGAATACATAAAGGCAAAAATATACTGGTAACTATAGGCAACTATAGGTTTTTACACGTGTGCCTACTACTAATCACGATGTTCACAGATAACTAGTATCTCTGAGCAGTGCGGTTTGACCGCATGGCAGGGCCTTGATTAAGTATTGGGAGGGCAGTGTGGAACTATTTAAAATTGATAGCGCTTTTGTTCAGGTGTGTCTGACGGGGCATGGTAAAAAAGGTGACCTGACAACAAAGGTTCTGTTCTAGGGCTGAGCAGGATATAAAGAGACCTTTGTGTGAGTGGTGTTCTGTTCTAACAAAAAGCAGGTGATAAAGACACACAACAGAGCATGCATAGCATACTCAAAGCGAAAATAGCAGGTTTTCGCGACATTCCCAAATATTAATTGCAAAGCTTACTGATAGTTAGTATCCGTAAGCGGTGCGATCGGACCGCATGGTTGATTTAGTGCAGCCGATTTGCGACTTGGGAGATGTGGGAGGATATACGCTGCAACCACTGATATTCTTGATTGATATCGGTTGCTAACAGTGGTAAAGTACTCAAACTAGGAAGGGCATTGATATCTTTAAGGGGACGTGCCTGTTGAAAACGCCCACAAATAAAATAAATCTCTAGTAAGTTCTGTTTGAAAGGAGAACAGGTAAAAGTCTTTTTTGTGTAGCGTTGAGAAATAGGTTGTTTTCATAATGGATGCGAAGCAAATGCTAGAGATAGTTCATGTTGTGCTGCCTAATGAATGGCCGGTTGGTTCTGCAAAGTATGTTATCTATAATAAATTTGGTGCGTATGCAACGGCATACTGCGACAAATGGGTCAAGATGACCCGGGAGTGTGTGAAACCTTTCCCAAACATAGGTAGTCTTGACTCAGAGGTGTTAAATAATGTTAGAGATAAAGTGTGGTTGATTAAATCAACAAAAACGAGAATTGAACATGATGACTGTTTAAATTTGTGGCAACAAGAAGGGTACACGTGAAACGGGAGCGCGTGGTCAGCGGAAGTAAGCGTACCGGAAACAAGTATTCCGGAAGTGTGCGTTGCAAAGTGTGGCGAACTGAGCGCAAACACGCCCCCGACAAATTCGGTCGGGGCGGATAGTACAGCCAATACCAAAAATGTGAAAACTGTAACTAGTAACTTGCATAATGTCTTAAGTAATGTTTTAAAGGAAGAAAATGTACCCACAGTCATTTCAGCCATTGCCTATGCCAGTAACATACACGGTCAAGGAAAGGGAATGGATCCACCAGCAGGGGCAGTAGCTGAAATTGGTGAGAATAATGTAAAGGTTATCAAAGGGGGAGACATTCATTGTACTGCAACAGCGATTCCAGCAACTAGTTCAGAACATAGTGATTTGGTAGGCTTATATCCTGTCCGCACAACAGCAGTTCCCAATGGGAAAGCGGACAGAGATGGTGTAGTTCCCATGAAACAGGTAGCCATGTATTTTCCATGGACTAAGACGGAACTATTTACAATTATGTCTGATTTCCCTGATCCTAGGAAAGATTTGGCCAAGTGTCAGAACTTTATTAGACATTTAGGTAATGCACATGAGCCTACTAATAAAGATTGGCGAGTGTTGTTTAGAGCTTGTCTTCCTCTCGATACTGTTGTACAAAAGTTCATTAAGAGTTGTAGGTTGGAGAAGGATAAACCCTTAACTGAGGATGACAATCAGGATAATATTGGACGTATAATCACAGAGTTGGCCATATAATTTCCAGTGACTATGGAATGGGGCAAAATATATGCCATCAAACAAAAAGGTAATGAGAATACAACTGATTATTTTTCAAGGGCTCTAGCGGCCATGATTAAGTACACAGGAATATTGGATATAAGGGTGAATCCACTTTACAGGGAGGTAGCTGTTGCAGTATTAATGGACGGCCTCCGGGAGGATCTAAGGACCTGGATACAAACCTCTTTTCCTAATTGGAGAGGTCTCAAGGTAAATGATATTAGAGAGCATGCTATAGAACATGATCATATATGTAAAAAGGAAAGAGCACAGAGTGATAGGTTAATGATGTTGCGTATCCAGGCGTTAGAAAAACTACATCCACAACCTCAGAATTATAAAAACCACTATAAGGGACGAAAGAAACGGAAATCTTTGAAGTGTTTTAACTGTCTCAAGAAGGGACATTTGAGGAAAGATTGTAAAGAAAATATTAGAGCCAAGGCTAGGAAATTAGGACCAGGCAAGGCAAGTAATAATCTGTGGTAAGTATTAATGTGTACTTTTAGAAGAAATAAACTAATTTTAAAAGGTAATTGTTGTTGTTTTTGCTTGTTTTGTTTTATGTTGTCAAATGTTTGCTCTCCTAATCGCTAGCCGATGGTAAAGAATGGAAATGTTTGTTCTGTTTGCTGTTTTAAGATAACTATCTTGTTTTTCTTCTCACAGATAAAGGTATACAGAAGATATATAGACTTAGGGCTAGATTTACTAACAGGAGTGTTTGGCGGCGGTTTAGCCATCGCCGGATTTACTAAGGCTAAACCCGCCGTCCAAACGGCCAGAAATGATGTTTCCAAACCCGCCTCTGTATAAAGCGCCATGACGGCTTCAACAATGTTCAACATTTAAAATACGTTCACTGTTCTTGCAGGCCAGAAATATTAGTACTGCAATATTTACCTACGTTCACTGTTCTTGCAGTCCAGAAATATTATGCAAAATTAAAATAAGTTCACTGTTCTTGCAGTCCAGAAATATTAGTACAGTGAAATTAAAATACGTTCACTGTTCTTGCAGTCCAGAAATATTAGTACTGCATTA
Organism: Mixophyes australis; assembly: GCA_036250195.1. NCBI lineage: Eukaryota > Metazoa > Chordata > Amphibia > Anura > Limnodynastidae > Mixophyes > Mixophyes australis. Next base: position 58,909 of record JAVHZZ010000380.1, on the reverse strand, counting down.
TTTACCTATGTTCACTGTTCTTGCAGTCCAGAAATATTATGCAAAATTAAAATACATTCACTGTTCTTGCAGTCCAGAAATATTAGTACTGCAATATTTACCTATGTTCACTCTTCTTGCAGTACAGAAATATTAGTACTGCAATATTTACCCATGTTCACTGTTCTTGCCGTCCAGAAATATTAGTACTGCAATATTCACCTATGTTAACTGTTCTTGCAGTCCAGAAATATTATGCACAATTAAAATATGTTCACTGTTCTTGCAGTCCAGAAATATTAGTACTGCAATATTTACCAATGTTCACTCTTCTTGCAGGACAGAAATATTAGTACTGCAATATTTACGTATGTTCACTGTTCTTGCAGTCCAGAAATATTAGTACTGCAATATTTACCTATGCTCGCTGTTCTTGCCGTCCAGAAATATTAGTACTGCAATATTTACGTACGTTCACTGTTCTTGCAGTCCAGAAATATTAGTACTGCAATATTTACGTATGTTCACTGTTCTTGCAGTCCAGAAATATTAGTACAGTGAAATTAAAATACGTTCACTGTTCTTGCAGTCCAGAAATATTAGTACTGCATTATTTAACTATGTTCACTGTTCTTGCAGTCCAGAAATATTATGCAAAATTAAAATACATTCACTGTTCTTGCAGTCCAGAAATATTAGTACTGCAATATTTACCTATGTTCACTCTTCTTGCAGTACAGAAATATTAGTACTGCAATATTTACCTATGTTCACTGTTCTTGCCGTCCAGAAATATTAGTACTGCAATATTCACCTATGTTAACTGTTCTTGCAGTCCAGAAATATTATGCACAATTAAAATATGTTCACTGTTCTTGCAGTCCAGAAATATTAGTACTGCAATATTTACCAATGTTCACTCTTCTTGCAGGACAGAAATATTAGTACTGCAATATTTACGTATGTTCACTGTTCTTGCAGTCCAGAAATATTAGTACTGCAATATTTACCTATGCTCGCTGTTCTTGCCGTCCAGAAATATTAGTACTGCAATATTTACGTACGTTCACTGTTCTTGCAGTCCAGAAATATTAGTACTGCAATATTTACGTATGTTCACTGTTCTTGCAGTCCAGAAATATTAGTACTGCAATATTTACCTATGCTCGCTGTTCTTGCCGCCCAGAAATATTAGTACTGCAATATTTACCTATGTTAACTGTTCTTGCAGTCCAGAAATATTAGTACTAAAAAATTTAAATATGTTCACTGTTCTTGCAGGCCATAAATATTAGTACTGCAATAATGACCTACGTTCACTGTTCTTGCAGTCCAGAAATATTAGTACTGCAATAATTACCTACGTTAACTGTTCTTGCAGTCCAGAAATATTAGTACTGTAAAATGTAAATATGTTCACTGTTCTTGCAGGCCAGAAATATTAGTACTGCAATATTTACCTACGGTCACTGTTCTTGCAGTCCAGAAATATTAGTACTGCAATATTTACCTATGTGCACTGTTCTTGCAGTCCAGAAATAGTATGCACACTTAAAATACGTTCACTGTTCTTGCAGTCCAGAAATATTAGTACTGCAATATTTACGTACGTTCACTGCTCTTGCAGTCCAGAAATATTAGTACTGCAATATTTGCGTACGTTCACTGTTCTTGCAGGCCAGAAATGTCAGTACTGCAATATTTACCTACATTAACTGTTCTTTCAGTCCAGAAATATTAGTACTGTAAAATGTAAATATGTTCACTGTTCTTGCAGGCCAGAAATATTAGTACTGCAATATTTACCTACGGTCACTGTTCTTGCAGTCCAGAAATATTAGTACTGCAATATTTACCTATGTGCACTGTTCTTGCAGTCCAGAAATAGTATGCACACTTAAAATACGTTCACTGTTCTTGCAGTCCAGAAATATTAGTACTGCAATATTTACATATGTTCACTGTTCTTGCAGTCCAGAAATATTAGTACTGCAATATTCACCTATGTTAACTGTTCTTGCAGTCCAGAAATATTATGCACAATTAAAATATGTTCACTGTTCTTGCAGGCCAGAAATATTAGTACTGCAATATATACCTATGTTCACTGTTCTTGCAGTCCAGAAATATTAGTACTGCAAAATTAAAATACGTTCACTGTTCTTGCAGTCCAGAAATAATAGTACTGCAAAATGAAAATACTTTCACTGTTCTTGCAGGCCAGAAATATTAGTACTGCAATATTTACCTATGTTTACTCTTCTTGCAGGCCAGAAATATTAGTACTGCAATATTTACCTTTGTTCACTGTTCTTGCAGTCCAGAAATATTAGTACTGCAATATTTACCTATGTGCACTGTTCTTGCAGTCCAGAAATAGTATGTACACTTAAAATACGTTCACTGTTCTTGCAGTCCAGAAATATTAGTACTGCAATATTTACCTATGTGCACTGTTCTTGCAGTCCAGAAATAGTATGCACACTTAAAATACGTTCACTGTTCTTGCAGTCCAGAAATATTAGTACTGCAATATTTACCTACGTTCACTGTTCTTGCAGTCCAGAAATATTAATACTGCAATATTTACGTACGTTCACTGTTCTTCCAGTCCAGAAATAATAGTACTGCAAAATTAAAATACTTTCACTGTTCTTGCAGTCCAGAAATATTAGTACTGCAATATTTACCTACGTTCACTGTTCTTGCAGTGCAGAAATATTAGTACTGCAATATTTACCTACGTTCACTGTTCTTGCAGTCCAGAAATATAAGTACCAGAAACTATAATGGAGTACAACAATTTGGAGGATAAAGTAGGGAAAGATCAAGACCCACTTCCTCCTAATGCTGAAGCTTATGCCATTAGTCATGACATAGACGATGAAATGCCATCAACGTCGTCTGCCAAGGCCGATACCCAATCTCCTAGTAGAGGGCATGTAAAATCCAAAAACCCAAAGTTCACTAAAATTAGCAAAAAAAGGAAATTAAAAACATCTGAGGAGAAACGTAAACTTGCCAATATGCCATTTACGACATGGAGTGGCAAGGAACGGCTTAGGCCCTGGACCGTGTTCAGGACAAATGATTTAGCTTCACCCAAGGATCTAAGCCCTCCCCCCCCCTCCAAAAAAAATTAAGAGAGTTAAGCTGTCATCAACAGCACAGCAAACAACTTTGCCTTTTAAACAGATGACATCACAAATCCCCAAGGCGAGTCCAAGGGTGTTGGTGGTTGTGAAGCCTGACCTTCCCATCACTGTACGGGAAGAGGTGGCTCCTACCACCATTTGCAGCACGCCCTCTGCATATGCTGGAAGGATCACCCACAGTGTAGATCCAGATTTGGATAATGAAGGTGTCAATGTTGTACACCGGGAGAAGGATATTGATGTAGCTGGCGCTGAGGAGGAACTTGACGAGGAGGATGCTGATGTGGTTATCTTAAATGAGCCACCAGGGGGGGGGGGGGGGGGACAGTTGGTGTCCATGGGAAGAAAAAGCCCATTGTCATGCCTGGCCAGAAGACCAAGAAATCCACCTCTTCGGTCTGGAATTATTTCTATCCCAATCCAGACAACAAATGTATGGCCATATGTAAAGCTCAATTAAGCAGGGGTAAGGATCTTGGCCACCTAGGGACACCGTCCCTCATATGTCACCTGAATAACCTTCATAATTCAGTGTTTAGTTCAGGAACTGTGGCTAGGACCGTCAGCAGTCTAGGGACACCTAAATCCCTTGGTCCTGATGTATGCCCACCAGCAAAACCCTCCTCGTCAATTTCCGACACAATCTCGATCAGCTGCATTGGATGCTGTCACAATTGAAAAAATGGTGGAGGATTACTTTGCTGACACCATCCAAGTAGACATGTCAGACAGTCCATATTCTTACTGGCAGGAAAAAAAAGCCAGTTTGGAAGCCCCTGTACAAACTGGCTGTATTTTACCTGAGTTGTCACCCCTCCAGTGTGTACTCGGAAAGAGTTTTTAGCGCAGCGGGGAACATGGTCAGTGAGCGGCGAAGGAGGTTGCTTCCTCAGAACGTTAAAAAAAAATGATGTTCATAAAAATGAATTATCAATTCCTCAATCAAGTACAGCACTGCCCTCCAGATAGTACAGAGGGACCTGTGGTTGTGGAGTCCAGCGGGGACAAATTGATAATGTGTGAGGAGGAGGAAGTAGACACTGTAGGGGGAGAGGAATCAGAGGTTGAGGATGAGGACGACATCTTGCCTCAGTAGAGCCTGTTTAGTTTGTACAGGGAGAGATGAATAGCTTTTTTGGTGTGGGGGCCCAAACAAACCAATCATTTCAGCCACAGTTGTTTGGTAGGCCCTGTCGCTGAAATGATTGGTTTATTAAAGTGTGCATGTCCTATTTCAACAACATAAGGGTGGGTGGGAGGGCCCAAGGACAATTCCATCTTGCATCTCATTTTTTGGCATTATGTGCTCTTTGGGGCCTAGTTTTTCAAACTGCCATCCAGTCTGCCACTGCAGTGCCACTACTAGATGGGCCACGTGTTTGTGCCGCCCACTTGTGCCGCTTAGCTTAGACATCCAGCTATCTCGGTGCAACCTTTTGGCCTTAAAACAATATTGAGAGGTGTGAGGTGTTTAGAATAGACTGGAAATCAGTGGAAATTATTGTTATTGAATGTTATAGAGGTCAATAATAGCGTAGGAGTGAAAAACAACAACAAAAAAAAACAAAACAGTTTTTATTCTTAAAAAAAAATAAAAATTCAGAACCGAAAACCCTAAATCAGAACCAAAACCTTGAGTCGGGTGTTTTGACAAAACAAATCAGAACCCAAAACCTAAAGCTAATCAGAACCCAAAACACTAAAAGTGGCCGGTGCACACCCTTATTATTAAATGTGAATTGTATTCATTTTACTTAATTTCAAATGTAGGGCTGGTTGCAGGGAGGGAGGCCTAATTATTAAATGGGGTGCTATGGATTTATTGATGGAACTGTTTGGGGACTCCTAAACTTTATGTACCTGTTATTTTTTTTCCCCCCATATAGGGCCTCGACATCCCAGAATACACACAAGCAGCAACTGATCTAAAGACACCAGCAGCCGCAGGTGGTGGAATGTGACAAGAGCAGGTAGGAGAGAGCACGACCATCTGCCAACTGTCCTGCAGATGATGGGGCAGCGCAGGATTTGGGTGACTGTCTCGCTTAGTCAGAATTTGGTCTGTCTGCAAGGACAGTGGGGAGGTAAGTCCTGCTTCACACTGTACTGCTCGTGATATCAGAGATGCGTGCACCTATCAGTAGTGCACACAGTATTGCCTGTTTATTTGTCTAAAATGAAGACCATATCAGACAATAGGGGACACCCCTGTCTTAAGTGCCCCAGGCCCACCAGAACCTTAATCCAGCTCTGACCACAGGGATATCCGCAAACAGGCACCACATGGGGGTGTAATAATTATCTTTGATTCCTCACGGTCTTGCCATACTCAGGTTCACCTATCCATAGGCACCGATCGGCAAAACACCCTGCCAGAAACCAGCACAAAACACACAAGAACAAACAAGCAGCAAAGACAGAGACCACTCACCTGTAGCGTCATGCCTCTTTGATGGCCGTGTACTCTGCTTCTCAGCAGCTGTGAGGGCAAAACACAGAAACACAAATAGTACAATTGGGGTAACAGTGCGTATACCCCTCATACTTACATGCGGACAGCTTGGTGTAAACATGGTGGTGACAGTGGATTCTATGCTAGTGGGCACGTATCTCTAAACGGATCTTACGAGCGAGGGGAACAGTCCCTGGTGGTTAGTGGTGATACAGACGTAGGCATAGTGCCAAATTATTATATGGCTACAGGCTCTAAGCCTGACTCAAGTGCCCAACCCAGGCTCTAAACCTAATAAATGCAGGACAGGCTCCAAGCCTGAATGCACCCCGGCCCCCAGGGTCATGGCCTGGCCAATTGTACCCCAAATATTAATGTCTTGAAATACACCTAAAAAGCCCCCGGGCCTTGTACATGACTATCTACTCCACGGTCCTAGTGCCTATAGATGTGCCCACATTATGTAAATCATAGTTACCTGCTCCGCGCAGGAATCAGATGTTCTCCAACCGTTTCCACTTCTTCCAGTCCTTCCAGCCAATGGTGCCTCTTCTCCTGTTCGGTGCTGAAATTGATTGAAGTTACTCTGTCCTCTTCAGGCTGCGCTGGACTCAGCCAAATTCAAATGGTCGACTAAGAGCCGGGACTGGCTGGCCATTAATTGGCTGACCGCTATCATGTTCAGATTCGCTGTTGTCAATCCCGGTGAGAGCGTACGGGAGCCCAGACTTACCTGCCCTTGATCAGAGGTCTAGTAAGCAGAATCCTCTTCTTTTTTAACCTCCTTGTTGGCTCCAGTGCTGTCTTCCTCAGGATACCCTTCTACACTGAGACTTACAGTACCGCAACAGTTTAATTTGTGTATCTCTTGCCTCAGTTTTGAATTTCAGGAAAGGAGAGTTTGGTGGTCTGGGTATGATGGTGTATTCTTCACCCTCATCAATGGTCCATCCAAATGCAGCCCAAATTAAACTTTTATTTATTTCAGTGATAAGAAATGTAAATACAATATTTAGATTTAGCAGTGAATTAATGGGAAGAAAAAACTAGAAGAGTATTTCTATACCTCTTAAACATGAAATTAGTATAAATAATGTGATACTAAAACCCTTCCTCTCCTGTTTTGTGTCGTCTCTGAAACTATATTACTTTGCTTTTAAATGGAAAAAAAAAGTGTTGTTTAATTTTATAATGGTGCTTTAATGCTTATAAAGTTCTTGTGAAACTTGAAACAAACACGTTATAAAGTACAAACACCATTCATGAGAGAAATTACTTCTCAGCTAGTTTAGTATTACAATATCGCCACCTGCTGTCCAATAAGCTACTTGTGGCTGAGCTGTCCGCTTTATTATAGAGCCCGCCTTCCCGGCAACCCTTGTCAATGCCGAGCTGCATTCTGGGAGATGTAGTTTGGATAGAAGGCGGAAGGAATTGGAAGCAGGTAATGTAATAAAGTGTTATTGTGTGCGCACAAGGAAGGGCCATGGTCACCTCACATTGGGGCACATTTATCAATCATCGGCAAAAATGAACAATAGTTATCAATCCTTATCGCATGGATAAGGATTGAACTATTTCTCAGATTTATTAAAAACGGATCACAGAAGCAGCAGTTGCGATAAACTGCTGTTCCTGTGATAAAAAAAATCACACTTACCCCGCCTCTTCCGAACGCGGTGTCCACGGATCTCCTCCAGGTGTTCTTCATTTTTCTTTACTCTGGAACTGCGCATGTGCAGTTCGAAAAACTGCACATGCGCAAAAAAACCATCCCCGATCTGTCTCTGCAACTATAGTTGCAGAGACAGCGGTGAATGACAGCGAGGGATCATGTGATCCCTCCACACATGCGCTGCCCAGCTCTGCTCTTTGGACCAGAGCTGACAGCACTGAAATCTGACAGCACTGAAATCTGACATTTATGATAATAAGCGCCAGCTTCAGCTGGTGTACATTATCAAGACAAGTTTCCCCCAAAAAAATAGTTTTTTTCGGAACATGTTAGATTACGGCCAAGAGAAGTCACCATACTATTCGGTGACTGCTCCCAAAAACGTAGAGGAGTGCAAAGCAGCATATATCCACGATATCTGCTACGATGCACCCTTTATAAATATGCGGAGGACACAGAGGGACCCTAATTTCACGGTAAGAGCACTATTGTGCTTTCTTAAATATGCCCTAAAAACATCCCTTAGGTGCTGCACACACCGGCCACTAGTACTTGTGACATTGAAGGGGCATCACTCAGTGGGACATATCTCCCAACTGTCACCGAATCAGGACAAAAGTCCGTAAATGTGGGACGGCAGGACTGTCCCTCCAGAATCAATTGCTTCCATGTTGTTGGTGGTTATCACGTTGAACAACCCGGCCAGTGTGGTAAACAGCCCGGCTGACATGTTGATCTCGCCTGGAGGGACAGATCGCTGCTCGGTATGTTCTTAGTATGTTGATCACTCCCATGTGAAACAGGCTTGTAAAACATGACAGGTCCTCTTTAAATTACACCCTTCATGTATGCAGTGAGGCAGCCATGTTGTTTCCTGAACTAATATTCCTGAGAATACAAGATATCAAGTGACCAGTAGGTAGTGACCACTGAAGCCTGAAGTACAGAGATTCCTCTTGTTCCTAATTAATTGATGTTGCACTGAAGGCTGCATTGTTCATGTATATTGGTTTACCCCCAACATGTCTGTATCCACTGTGTGCAGGTGGAGACCACTGTAAGATGCAGTTTGACTTGTGATCAAAAACTTGTTTATGTATCTTGAGTAGGGATGTGCACCGGCGACTTTTGAGGTCTCGTGTTTTGTGTTTTGGATCCGGATTTTCGTTATTTTTGAGGTTCGGATTTGTCTCGCAAAACACTTGACGAAAGGTCTCGGTTCGGATTTAAGGTATTGGATTCGGATTTTTTTTGAAAAAAACATAAAAAGTTTAAAAATCAAGTTTTTGGGCTTATTTTCACTCCTAGGCTATTATTAACCTCAATAACATTCAATAACAAGCATTTCCACTAATTTACAGTGTATTCTGAACACCTCACAATATAGTTATTAGTCCAAAACGTTGCAACAAGGTATCTTTCTGGACTGCGTAGAGGAGTGGGTCACCACAATATATATTAAAAACCCTGAACTTTTATGATTCGCACCAATAATTGTACCTGGACTGCGTAGAGGAGTGGGTCACCACAATATCTTAAAAACCCTGAACTTTTATGATTCGCACCAATAATTGTACCTGGACTGCGTAGAGGAGTGGGTCACCACAAGATATATTAAAAACCCTGAACTTTTATGATTCGCACCAATAAATGTACCTGGACTGCGTAGAGGAGTGGGTCACCACAATATCTTAAAAACCCTGAACTTTTATGATTCCCACCAATAATTGTACCTGGACTGCGTAGAGGAGTGGGTCACCACAATATCTTAAAAACCCTGAACTTTTATGATTCGCACCAATAATTGTACCTGGACTGCGTAGAGGAGTGGGTCACCACAAGATATATTAAAAACCCTGAACTTTTATGATTCGCACCAATAAATGTACCTGGACTGCGTAGAGGAGTGGGTCACCACAATATCTTAAAAACCCTGAACTTTTATGATTCGCACCAATAATTGTACCTGGACTGCGTAGAGGAGTGGGTCACCACAATATATTAAAAACCCTGAACTTTTATGATTCGCACCAATAATTGTACCTGGACTGCGTAGAGGAGTGGGTCACCACAATATATTAAAAACCCTGAACTTTTATGATTCGCACCAATAATTGTACCTGGACTGCGTAGAGGAGTGGGTCACCACAAGATATATTAAAAACCCTGAATTTTTATGATTCGCACCAATAAATGTACCTGGACTGCGTAGAGGAGTGGGTCACCACAATATATTAAAAACCCTGAACTTTTATGATTCGCACCAATAATTGTACCTGGACTGCGTAGAGGAGTGGGTCACCACAAGATATATTAAAAACCCTGAACTTTTATGATTCGCACCAATAATTGTACCTGGACTGCGTAGAGGAGTGGGTCACCACAAGATATATTAAAAACCCTGAACTTTTATGATTCGCACCAATAAATGTACCTGGACTGCGTAGAGGAGTGGGCACTGGGCACCACAATAAAATATCTAAAAAACCTTCAACAGATCTGCATTACACTACACATACGGCTGCTCCTCCATCCTCTCCATCATATACATGTTGGAGTTTTAGCGTGTGACAACCTCTTGTTTTTGATAATGTCAGTGCATTTGGAATATTTTTCAATTTGCCCCACACCACTGAATGTACTTTATCTATGATACGCATCTATCTATCTTGACTGCGTAGTGTGGTGGCCCCGGTACACAATTTGGTACCGAGGCCACAATATAATTAAAAAACCCTCCACGTGTCAGAATTCCACCAAACAAGTATCTGGACTGCGTAGTGGGGTGGCCCCGGTACCCAATTTGATACCGGGGCCACAATAAAATAAATACACCCTCCACGTGTCAGAATTCCACCAAACAAGTATCTGGACTGCGTAGTGGGGTGGCCCCGGTACCCAATTTGATACCGGGGCCACAATAAAATAAATACACCCTCCACGTGTCAGAATTCCACCAAACAAGTATCTGGACTGCGTAGTGTGGTGGCCCCGGTACACAATTTGATACCGGGGCCACAATACCTCCTCCAAACATGCTACAGACAATTCGTCATTGAGATCCCATCAAGTATGTTAAAGACAGACAGGGTCCAAGTGTTATTAGTTGACTTTGTAAACAAAAAAACTGTCCCTGTTGCACATAGTCGTGCAATGAAGACTGACTTTTTCATTTAAAGGCACGATCTTTCAAGTGTAGTGTTTGTAAGTCTAAGTCATATTATACTTTTGGTAAAATTGGTTTTTTTTGTTCCTCTTTATGGTAATTAATTAGTAATAGAATTAAAGTAGGAAATAGAATTAAATAGAATTAAAGTAGGAAATAGAGTGGTATAGAGTTGTAGTGTGGTATAGATAGAGTGGTCCACACAATATAATAATAAAACCCTCAACTGGTCTGAATTCCACCAAACAAGTATCTGGACTGCGTAGTGGGGTGGCCCCGGTACACAATTTGGTACCGAGGCCACAATATAATTTAAAAACCCTCCACGTGTCGGAATTCCACCAAACAAGTATCTGGACTGCATAGTGGGGTGGCCCCGGTACCCAATTTGATACCGGGGCCACAATACCTCCTCCAGACAATTCGTCATTGACAGACCCCAGACAGACAGGGTCGTAGTGTTATTGTTTGACTTTGTAAACCCAAAAAAATGTCCCTGTTGCACTTGCACATAGTCGTCCAATGAAGACTGACTTTTTCATGTAAAGGCACGATCTTTCAAGTGTAGTGTTTGTAAGTCTAAGTCATATTATACTTTTGGTAAAATTGGTTTTTTTTGTTCCTCTTTATGGTAATTAATTAGTAATAGAATTAAAGTAGGAAATAGAATTAAATAGAATTAAAGTAGGAAATAGAGTGGTATAGAGTTGTAGTGTGGTATAGATAGAGTGGTCCACACAATATAATAATAAAACCCTCAACTGGTCTGAATTCCACCAAACAAGTATCTGGACTGCGTAGTGGGGTGGCCCCGGTACACAATTTGGTACCGAGGCCACAATATAATTTAAAAACCCTCCACGTGTCGGAATTCCACCAAACAAGTATCTGGACTGCATAGTGGGGTGGCCCCGGTACCCAATTTGATACCGGGGCCACAATACCTCCTCCAGACAATTCGTCATTGACAGACCCCAGACAGACAGGGTCGTAGTGTTATTGTTTGACTTTGTAAACCCCAAAAAATGTCCCTGTTGCACTTGCACATAGTCGTCCAATGAAGACTGACTTTTTCATTTAAAGGCACGATCTTTAAAGTGTCAGAAAGAGAGAGAAGACACAGGAGAGGAGAGTTGTAGCTGGGGACCTGGGGTGGAAGCTCCCAGGCTCCCCCAGCATTGCCTGGAAGTCTGAGCGTGGTGACTGAGCCAGGGCAAGGAATGTGTGCCCTGGATGATGGGGGAGAACTCCATGCCACTATAGTGAACCCAAGAGAGAGGGGGACACTGCACATGGAAGAGGCCCTGGAGTGAGGGCTGCTACAAGAGGCATGGTAGCTGTAGTGTCAGATCCTGAGGCTGAGAGTACACAGAGTGACGTGTCAGAGCACAGGAGACATTATCCCCGCAGAGGAGGGATGAGCTGCAGTTGAGAGGTCTGCTGTTGAAATAGGACATGCACACTTTAACACACAAATCATTTCAGCGACAGGGCCTACCAAACAACTTTGACTGAAATGATTGGTTTGTTTGGGCCCCCACACCAAAAAAGCTATTCATCTCTCCCTGTACAGACTAAACAGGCTCTACTGAGGCAAGATGTCGTCCTCATCCTCAACCTCTGATTCCTCTCCCCCTACAGTGTGTACTTCCTCCTCATCACACATTATCAATTCGTCCCCGCTGGACTCCACAACCACAGGTCCCTCTGTAGTATCTGGAGGGCAGTGCTGTACTTCATTGAGGAATTGATTATTCATTTTTATAAACATCATTTTTTCAACGTTGTGAGGAAGCAACCTCCTTCGCCGCTCACTGACCAGGTTCCCCGCTGCACTAAAAACTCTTTCCGAGTACACACTGGAGGGGGGACAACTCAGGTAAAATAGAGCCAGTTTGTACAGGGGCTTCCAAACTGCCTTTTTTTCCTGCCAGTAACAATATGGACTGTCTGACATGTCTACTTGGATGGTGTCAGCAAAGTAATCATCCACAATTTTTTCTATTGTCACAGCATCCAATGCAGCGAGAGTAGACATGTCTGCAATGGTTGGCAGGTCCTTCAGTCCGGACCAGATGTTATCAGCATCCCCGCCAGTGCCTCTTTTGGGAAAACTGAGCTTTTTCCTCACAGCCATAGATGTGGAAGAAAATGAGGGTGGAGCTGTTGGCATGTCACGGTCCTCTTCAGAGGACAATCTCCTGACCAGCAGGTCTTTGCACCGCTGTAGACTTGTGTCCGCCGGAAACAGAGACACAACATACGCTTTAAACCGAGGATCGAGCACGGTGGCCAGAATGTATTCCTCTGACTTTAAAAGAGTGACCACCCTCGGATCCTGGCAAAGCGTACGAAGGGCTACATCCACAAGAGCTACATGCTTGGTGTAATCGCAATGGCTTACCAGCTCCTCCCTCACTTTCTCCAGCTGCTTCTGCAACAGCCTGATCAGGGGAATGACCTGACTCAAGCTGGCAGTGTCGGAACTGACTTCTCGTGTGGCAAGTTCAAATGGCTGCAGAACCTTGCACAACACGGAAATCAGTCTCCACTGCGCTTGACTGAGGCGCATCCCCACTCCTTTGCCTATGTCGTAGGTGGCTGTGTAGGCCTGAATGGCCTTTTGCTGCTCCTCCATCCTCTGCAGCATATAGAGGGTGGAGTTCCAGCGCGTCACAACCTCTTGTTTGAGGTGATGGCAGGGCAGGTTCAAGCTTTTTTGATGTGCCTCTAGTCTGCGGTAGGCACTGGCTGAATGCCGAAAGTGTCCAGCAATTTTGCGGGCCACCGCAAGCATCTCCTGCACACCCCTGTCACTCTTGAGGTAATGCTGCACCACCAAATTAATGGTGTGGGCAAAACATGGGACGTGCTGGAAATTGCCCATATTTAATGCCCGCACAATGTTACTGGCATTGTCTGACACCACAAATCCCCATGAGAGTCTAAGTGGGGTAAGCCACTGGGAGATAATTTCCCTCATTTTCTCTAATATGTTGTCAGCGTTGTGCCTCTTATTAAAGCCTGTAATGCACAATGTTGCCTGCCTTTGCATGAGCTGCCATTTTGTAGATGCTGCTACTGATGCAGCTGTTGCTGTTGCTGCGGAAGGGGATGCATCTACCCAGTGGGCTGTCACAGTCATATAGTCCTTCGTTTGCCCAGAACCACTTGTCCACATGTCCGTGGTTAAGTGCACAGTGGGTACAACCGCATTTTTAAGAGCACTGAGGACACTTGATCGTACTTCTCTGTACATTTTTGGTATCGCCTGCCTAGTGAAGTGGAATCTCGAGGGGATTTGGTACCGGGGACACAATACCTCCATCAACCCTCTAAATCCCACTCCACTGATGGCGGACACCGGGCGCACGTCTAACACCAACATTGCAGTTACAGCCGCAGTTATACGCTTTGCAATAGGGTGACTACTATCGTATTTGGTGGTCATGGCAAACGACTGTTGGACGGTCAATTGTTTGGTGAAAGACTTAGCGGTCTTACGACTTCCCCTCTGGGAAGATGACCGACTAACAGCAGCAACAGCAGCAGTGGCAGTAGTAGGCGTACCGCTGCAGGATTCCTCGGATGAATCCCGTATTGAGGAGGACTCAGTCTGGCTGCTGACTTGGGCTGCAGGACTGAATCTGATGGAGATTGTGGAGGAAGTTGACGAGGAGGGTGTTGCTGGTGTGTATCCAACTGGACCACGGGATTTAGGTGTCCCTGTACCGATGAGGGTCCTAGCCCCAGTTCCTGAACTAACCACTGAACTATGAAGGTTATTCAGGTGACGTATAAGGGAGGATGTTCCTAGGTGGGCAAGATCCTTACCCCTGCTTATTTGAGCTTTACATAAGCTACATATTGCCATACATTGGTTGTCTGGATTTGGATAAAAATAACTCCAGACCGAAGAGGTGCATTTTTTGGTCTTCTGACCAGGCATGACGATGGGCTTTTTCATCCCATGGACATCAGCTGTTTCCCCCCCTGGTGCCTCATTTACAATAACCACATCACCATCCTCATCATCAAGTTCCTCCACAGCGCCAGCTACATCATCAATAGCCTCCTCCCGAGCCACCTCTTCCCGTACAGTGATGGGAAGTACAGTGATGGGAAGGTCAGGCTTGACAACCACCAACACGCTTGGACTCGCCTTGGGGATTTGTGATAATTTCTCTTTAGAAGGCAGAGTTGTTTGCTGTTTTGTTGCTGACAGCATAACTCTCTTCAATTTTTTGTAGGGGGGGGGAGGAGGAGGAGGGCTAAGATCCGTGGGTGAAGCTGAACCACTAGTCATGAACACGGGCCAGGGCCTAAGCCGTTCCTTGCCACTCCGTGTCGTAAATGGCATATTGGCAACTTTACGTTTCTCCTCAGATGATTTTAAGTTTCTCTTTTTGCTACTTTTTCTTAACTTTGGCTTTTTGGATTTTACATGCCCGGTACTACGAGATTGGGCATCGGGCTTGGAAGACGACGTTGATGGCATTTCATCGTCTATGTCATGACTAGTGGCAGCAGCTTCAACATTAGGAGGAAGTGGGTCTTGATCTTTCCCTACTTTATCCTCCAAATTTTTGGTCTCCATTATATGTAGCACAAGATACTGCAGAATGTGTGAACTTGGTAATATTGCAGTACCAATGAACTTATACTGCTGGATTGGTTTTGCAAATTTGGTTATAATTATTATATATTTTTTTTTTTTTAATTTTTTACTTTTTTTTACTTTTTTTTATTTTTACAAAACTTGGGAATAGTGGGGAAATAACTATGCCCTTAGAAGCACAGAGCACAGGACACAGCACCACTGGACTGAACAGGACACGGCACAGGACCCAGCAGCACTACGGAACTCAGCAGGACAGAGCACAGGACACAGCACCACTGGACTGATACTGCAGAATGTGTGAACTTGGTAATATTGCAGTACCAATGAACTTATACTGCTGGATTGGTTTTGCAAATTTGGTTATAATTATTATATATATTTTTTTTTTAATTTTTTACTTTTTTTTTATTTTTACAAAACTTGGGAATAGTGGGGAAATAACTATGCCCTTAGAAGCACAGAGCACAGGACACAGCACCACTGGACTGAACAGGACACGGCACAGGACCCAGCAGCACTACGGAACTCAGCAGGACAGAGCACAGGACACAGCACCACTGGACTGATACTGCAGAATGTGTGAACTTGGTAATATTGCAGTACCAATGGACTTATAATGCTGGATTGGTTTTGCAAATTTGGTTATAATTATTATATTTATTTGTTTTTTTTAATTTTTTACTTTTTTTTTACTTTTTTTTTATTTTTACAAAACTTGGGAATAGTGGGGAAATAACTATGCCCTTAGAAGCACAGAGCACAGGACACAGCACCACTGGACTGAACAGGACACGGCACAGGACCCAGCAGCACTACGGAACTCAGCAGGACAGAGCACAGGACACAGCACCACTGGACTGATACTGCAGAATGTGTGAACTTGGTAATATTGCAGTACCAATGGACTTATAATGCTGGATTGGTTTTGCAAATTTGGTTATAATTATTATATTTTTTTTTTTTTTTAATTTATTATTTTTTACTTTTTTTTTATTTTTTAAAAACTTGGGAATAATGGGGAAAAAACTATGCCCTTAGAAGCACAGAGCACAGGACACAGCACCACTGGACTGAACAGGACACGGCACAGGATCCAGCAGCACTACGGAACTCAGCAGGACAGAGCACAGGACACAGCACCACTGGACTGATACTGCAGAATGTGTAAACTTTGTAATATTGCAGTACCACTGGACTTTTACTGCTGAATGTGTGAACTTGGTAATATTGCAGTACCAATGGGCTTATACTGCAGGATTGGTTGTGAAAATTTTGTGGTAATTAAAAAATATTAAAGTAGTTTTTGGTATTTTTTAAAATAACTTTTTTTTATTTTTTTAAACACAGGGGAATATTGGGGAAATAACTATGCCCTTAGAAGCACAGAGCACAGGACACAGCACCACTGGACTGAACAGGACACAGCACAGGACCCAGCAGCACCACTGACCTCAGAAGGACAGAGCACAGCACACAGCACCACTGGACTGATACTGCAGAACACAGCACAGCACAGCACAGCACAGCACTAAACAGCACAGCACAGCACAGCACAGCACTAAACAGCACAGAACTAAACAGCACAGAACTAAACAGCACAGAACTAAACAGCACAGAACTAAACAGCACAGAACTAAACAGCACAGAGGACCACCTAACACACCCTCCCTCTACCCTGATCAATGCCCGAGTGAAGATGGCGGCGACTAGCGGGGAATTTATAGGATCCGAGTATCGCGAGATCCGACAACGGGATTATGAGTCAGAGCCTCAGTTTCACTTTTGAATTTGGCGCCAATACCCGGATCTGTCTCGGATCTGACTCGGATCCGCAACGTTCGGGTGGGCTCGGATTTCAAAAATCCGAGTGCGCTCATCCCTAATCTTGAGAGATCTCAAGCTATAAAATTAATTAAAAATAATATATAGTAATATGTGTTTGTTACTTTGCAGCCTGTGTTACAGAATGAATGGACGGTGCTGAGTCAAGGTACCTTCAATATGGGCATGAGAGGCTGCAAGCAGACTAAATATACATCTCAACTATGCCCAGCACCCTGCTCTTGGTGTTGAAAAATAATTAAGAGAAGGAATTTGATAAAGCCAGAGAAGTACACAGATGCCAGCGAACATATTTTGCTCAGCTTACTTTGTAGAGGATTAGTCTTTGGGTTTTTACTACAAATACTACATTGTGAACTATCATAATGATTATCTTGTAGCTTAAACCACTAGAATGTTTTACATTTACATAATATGCAGTCAAACAACCAAAAACCGCGCACACAGCCATGTACAATCGATCAACTAAAGGAGACATTAAATTGCTTTAC
Organism: Mixophyes australis; assembly: GCA_036250195.1. Taxonomy (NCBI): domain Eukaryota; kingdom Metazoa; phylum Chordata; class Amphibia; order Anura; family Limnodynastidae; genus Mixophyes; species Mixophyes australis. The sequence continues at coordinate 41,528 of JAVHZZ010000380.1, read as the reverse complement.
TTCGTAAGCTATACACTGCAAACAATAGGAGCGACTGAGCGGGAATTTTAAATTCGCAAACGGTTGAGCGCTCAGCGAATCAGTGATAAGGGGGGAACCGAAGCCCGCGTCACACAACGTACAAAGAACCGCTGCCTACTGGACACGCCCCCTTCCTCTTATGTCCCCTATCAGGTCCGACCCAGCTGCATAAAAGAAGCTTGTTGCGCAGCTAAACTGTATCAGTTGGAACATTTTTGACTGAAAGTTACATCATGTCTGGACGCGGTAAAGGAGGCAAGGGGCTCGGGAAAGGCGGTGCTAAGAGGCACAGGAAGGTTCTCCGTGATAACATCCAGGGCATCACTAAACCAGCTATCCGTCGTTTAGCTCGTAGGGGAGGTGTGAAGCGCATCTCTGGGCTCATCTACGAGGAAACCCGCGGTGTCTTGAAGGTCTTCCTGGAGAATGTGATCCGTGATGCCGTCACTTACACAGAGCACGCAAAGAGAAAGACTGTCACAGCCATGGATGTCGTGTATGCCCTGAAACGTCAGGGTCGCACTCTGTACGGATTCGGAGGCTAATTTCTTTGTCTATCCCATTACAAACCACAAAGGCCCTTCTAAGGGCCGCCCACCATGTCTTTAAAGAGCTGTACGACTAATGTCCAGGACCGTGAGAGGTTTAGCTCCCTAATATCACGTTACACACACCTATGATTACTTGTTTCTGCACAATACTGTGATTATCGACGCCATCGTTCAGTCTGTAATTTATATTCGCTATAATGGGGCCACATCGATTTCATCCCGTGTATATATAAATTGAGCGGTCTAATCTGTTTACAGCATGCGTCTACTAATTTATACCCCCACATGCTGCTTGCCATATTTGGGTGGATGTGCAAGTGAATCACTACCCCGGAACCCGCTTGCTCTTTGGAGCCACCCACCTTTTCCCGAGATATTGTGTAAAGAGGCTGTTGGCTTTGGGAGGGGAATGTTGACGGATTCCCGTGAATTGCACAGTATTACCAAAGGGAACAAAGGTAACGAGTCAGACGTGGACAACAACGGCCCAGTGTTAATTATCTAATCGCGCTGATCATATAGAATATATGTAATTAGAATCCACATCGGCAAACAAAATGCAGAGATTTTACACAGAGATAATAACTTCTGATTAAAATGTTACTACACAGAATAATGCTGCAGCTCGTTTAGAGAAAGATTTGGTGGCTCTGAAAAGAGCCTTTGTGCTGTGTGTAAGTCAGTGCCGAGTCCTTATGCCCTCTCCCCTCGGATCCTGCGGGCCAGCTGGATGTCTTTGGGCATGATGGTCACCCTCTTAGCGTGGATGGCGCACAGGTTGGTGTCCTCGAAGAGCCCCACCAGATAAGCCTCGCTGGCCTCTTGCAGAGCCATGACAGCCGAGCTCTGGAAGCGCAGGTCGGTCTTGAAGTCCTGGGCGATCTCCCGCACCAAGCGCTGGAAGGGCAGCTTGCGGATCAACAGCTCAGTGGACTTCTGGTAGCGGCGGATCTCCCTCAGAGCGACGGTGCCTGGCCGGTAACGGTGAGGTTTCTTCACACCACCGGTAGCTGGGGCGCTCTTCCGGGCGGCTTTGGTTGCCAGCTGCTTGCGGGGAGCTTTCCCACCGGTGGACTTACGAGCGGTCTGCTTGGTCCTGGCCATAGTTCTACTGATTCTATAAAGAATATAAGATGCAGATTCTTAACAATCCTATTTATACAGTGTGCTGCAATGCAATTGGATGAGTTAAGAACGCCCTTCAAATTGATTGGCTTAAAAACTGCGTCTTAACTTTCAAAATGCCCGCCTAAATTCTTTGCCTATTGCTTGACTCGTAATTTTTAATATTATATATTATTATAACTTAAGAAGGCCTGGCAAGCTCTCGAATTAAATGATGTGTAACAATAAAAAATTAAGTGTTTCCAGTCACGATAATTACAATGTATGTAAAAAAGCTATCCACATTGACCACACGGGGGTGCTATTGCATCACATTCAGCGAAGACGAGAGGGATAATAACTAGGGATAGTAAAAGGATTCGAACCACGTCAGGGAATATAATCACTTTTGTAGATCTATATTTATGCCTTGTTGATAATGACAAACACGGGTTTTAAATTATCGATCTGAAATCACTGTGCAATTATTTGTATTTGTGATCCAATGTTTTCCTGCTCTTCTTGGAGTCTCCACGGCCGAGGCCTCTGCTGGAGGCTTTGATTGTTTCAGACATTTTTCCCGCACAAAACCAAACCACTGGTGACCTGGGGTCACTATATATCCGAATACGTAGGTGGCTATAATAGCCCTGGACAATGCCTTTCCATTACATCAGGTGGTTTGCTTAGCAAAAATCCGATTAATGTTCCCTTCCTCCCAATGCCAACTGAAGGGGATGAAGGGAAGCTGGACAAGTTACCAGCAGTTCCCGCAGACCGCAAGGGGTTGTTGAGATGACCTGAACACAACAAGCTGTGTTTGTCTGTGAACATCTGCAGTCGTTTCTACCTGTGGCAGCTGACTATCTCAAGCTCTAGGCTGCTGGTAATCATCTATTGAGAGTTATCTGGTAGGACCCTGCCATTAATGTATGGATAAGAGAGATGAGACCCGTTGTAGATGGTAAAGAGGTCGGATACGTTTTTAGTACCTTTGACAAGCTTACTCAGCAGCAAATGTCAGCACATGATTTACAGCTGACAAGCTGGAGAACGAGCAGACACTATCATATGTCCTATAAAGGTCTCATTACTTCCCTCAAAAGAAACACAAAAGAGATCGCAGACATCCTGGAACTGCAGAGAAGGAATAGTGGGCGTGGCTTCGCTATCCACCAATAAACACAGCGGCTGGTTCTTTATCTCAGCCAATGGCCGCATATCCCTGAGCTGTATATAAATTCTTGGTTGAACAAGTCCTACAACTAAACGTGTCAGTTTGAGCATAGAGTCATAGTCATTTGTATTGGATGATGTCTGAGCCAGTCCCAGCCGCAGCGCCTGCTCCTCCAGCAGAGGCCCCCGCCATGAGTAAGCGGCCCAAGAAAGCAGCTTCAGCAGGATCCATGAAGAGCAGCAAAGCGTCCGGTCCCAGCGTGTCTGAGCAGATTGTAAAGGTGGCAGCTGCGTCCAAGGAGCGTAATGGGATTTCCCTGGCCGCTGTGAAGAAAGCTCTGGCTGCCGGAGGATACGATGTGGAGAAGAACAACAGCCGCCTGAAGTTGGCGATCAAGAGCTTGGTGACCAAAGAAACCCTCATCCAGGTGAAAGGCAGCGGTGCCTCCGGCTCCTTTAAGCTGAACAAGAAACAGTTGGACAGCAAGGACAAGGCGGTGAAGAAGGCAGCAGTGGTCAAAGCCAAGAAAGTATCCAAGTCCCCCAAGAAGGCTCCGAGCGCATCCAAGAGCCCTAAAAAGGCGAAAAAACCGGCAGTTGCCAAGAAGGCTGCAAAAAGCCCAAAGAAGCCAAAAGTCGCTGTGAAATCCAAGAAGGTGGCCAAGAGCCCGGCCAAGAAGGCAGCGAAGCCTAAAGTGACCAAGAGCCCGGCCAAGAAGGCGGCTAAGCCTAAAGTGGCCAAGAAGGCAGCGAAGCCTAAAGTGACCAAGAGCCCGGCTAAGAAAGCAGCGAAACCCAAGAAGACAGCTCCTAAGAAGAAGTAAAACTGCAGATCCGCACTCCGGTGCCCCGTTACACAAAGGCTCTTTTGAGAGCCACCCACTCGGTCTTGACTGAGCTATAATGTACCCCCCCATCCATCCTCTATCTTTTACCCTTTGGTGGTGACTGCTTCTGGCTCAACAAAGCAGATGTGAACCCCTTATGGTCCCCGGTAACAAATACCTCCAAACATCTGACTAGTTTACACACACATTGATAGTTACACACACATAACGTCAGTGCACCGTGACAATGGTTATTTTCTATAAGCAATTATGTCGCTCTTCTACACCCCATGTGTAGCTTCATAAACCGTTTACTGCCCCTGAACAAAATGAGCAAAGGACGGAAACTCCTTATGTTTATATTACGGTATTATTTTCTTACTAGGTCATACGCCATACAACTGCTACCTATTGGACAGTTATGTCAGATTATTTAAATCCAGTGATTATCATCAAGTATTTGTTATCGACACCATAGGACGCTTGTATTGGTCTCCGATTCACTGTGCTGACAAGTGTCATACACCGTAGTAACGTATCTCTTATATACTATTACTGTGTGTAAATCAATACTACCACCGTGTGATCAGTAGTGACGTCTGCCGTTTATCAGATACATTGTAATTTTTAAGATGGTTTACAATAAATGGTTTTCTAGTCTTTCAACTTTAATTCGGGAGCCTGTCAGGTCTTACGTAGGTAAAATTCTAATAGTAATATTATCGCTTCAGATTTAAGTGGTAAGCAAAAATATAAAGCAGGCGTTCTGAAAGACGCAAGTAATATTTAATGAAAGTTTGAAGGACTGAACAGCAGAATCTGAGGAGAAAAGGCTGTTTCTCGTCTAGCTCAATAGTAAAACTGTCAGTGAGCTTCCGACTATCCAGATAAAGCAATAAGTAATGTGTATAGAGCTCTCGCAAGAAAATGTGGGTGGCTCTGAAAAGAGCCTTTGTGTTGTGGGGGTGTCAGTGGGGAGTAAATCACTTGCTCTTAGCTGCCTTGTGGCTCTCGGTCTTCTTGGGCAGCAGCACGGCCTGGATGTTGGGCAGGACGCCTCCCTGTGCGATCGTCACCCCACCGAGCAGCTTGTTTAGCTCTTCATCGTTGCGCACAGCCAGCTGCAGGTGGCGGGGGATGATGCGGGTCTTCTTGTTATCACGGGCGGCATTTCCAGCCAACTCCAGAATTTCAGCCGTCAGGTACTCGAGCACGGCGGCCAGATAGACAGGAGCTCCGGCTCCCACACGCTCGGCATAATTACCCTTTCTCAAAAGACGGTGAACACGTCCAACTGGAAACTGAAGCCCAGCCCGAGATGAGCGAGTCTTGGCCTTAGCCCGGGTCTTTCCGCCTTGTTTGCCTCTACCAGACATTTTCAGTTGCGTATTTCGTAATAAACTACTGTGATTAAACTCCTCCCTCATCCTTTTATTTATACCTTTCAGTGACAAACTCCTGCATCTCTGATTGGTCTGTTTTCGGACTAGCCAATGCAGCTGATGTTCAGGTATCCACCAATCCGTATAAGATAGAGGTGGGTATGATATTGAAACACATCACATGACATGACTAGCCAATAGCATATAGAGCTGGATAAAAGTCTTATTTACATGGGCTGCCTATAAATAGGGCGATTGTGGGAGGTGCAAGTAATAGTCGCTGACTCACTGAGCAGTATTTGTTTTAAGAATGCCTGATCCAGCAAAGTCTGCTCCTGCGGCCAAAAAGGGCTCCAAGAAAGCCGTGACCAAGACCCAGAAGAAAGATGGGAAGAAGCGTAGAAAGACCAGGAAGGAGAGTTATGCCATCTACGTGTACAAGGTGCTGAAGCAGGTCCACCCTGATACCGGCATCTCCTCCAAGGCCATGGGTATCATGAACTCCTTTGTGAATGATATTTTCGAGCGCATCGCAGGAGAAGCCTCCCGCCTGGCTCACTACAACAAGCGCTCCACCATCACCTCCCGGGAGATCCAGACCGCTGTGCGTCTACTGCTGCCCGGTGAGCTGGCCAAGCACGCCGTGTCTGAGGGCACTAAGGCCGTCACCAAGTACACCAGCGCCAAGTAATCTGCAAATTCCTCCTTTCCGAGTTGCCACAAAGGCTCTTTTAAGAGCCACCCAAATCTTCTCAATCGAGGCTATGACACTTGTTGGATCCCGCTGCTCTTTGTGTTCCTTGCAAACACAAGCCCACGTGCAGCTCTTACTGTCCGGGTACCCGTCTATAAACATAACGTGTTCGCTTTCAGCAAACATGAATGAAATCCCTTTTAGATCTCGTATGTCAGTAAATCATTCTGTCCTTACCTTCTGGTACCAAACTGCACCTGGCTGCTCTCTAACTGCCCCGTGCTCCCTGCTGCATCTAGGCGGCTAGAAGGAACTCTGACCCGACTAGTGTCAGCTGCCTGACCGGTATTTAGCGCCTCTAGAGCAGGCTGTGCTGTCCGGGCTTCTCATTAGAAATCTGTTGACCACTGGCTATAGTTCTTCTGCAGACCAGGTACCAGTGCCAACACAACATATTTAATTCTGTCGGCTCTCATAAAGCATACAATATACATTAGTAACAATACATTGTGGCACATACACTGGCGAAACTAAGGGAGGAATAACCTTTATTAAAACACAGTGGTGGTCACCTCCCAGTCATCTGCGGACTAAATGGGCAATCCCGGATAGCCAGCAAGCACAGAAAGGTCTCAACCTGGACACATTTAAGAATTCTAAATGCCTGAAATTAGACATTACAAACAAGGTACTTTCAATATGGGGTACAGGGATTGCTGCACAGTCAGTACTGCCCAGCATCCTGCTCTCGCCACATGAGAGCGTTACTTCACCAGAGCTTGCGGTGTTTTGAAAATAACCATTGAAGTCCAGTTGTTTTTTTTTATATCATTACAGATGTTGCTGTCATTTGACATACACTAGGCTGGTTCTACGCTTTAAAAAGTCAATTTCAGGCAGAAATCCTCATTCTAATGCATTATTCAAATAAGTCATATTATATTTAGTGTTTTTATTTGTGGCTGCAGTTAAAAATGTACAGAGCCTGTCACTAGTAACTTCAAAGGTATTTAAAGGAATACAAGATTAGATTCAACTAAAACACGACAAGAGAACTACACTGCTACCACCTTATATTACAAATATATTATTACTTTCATCATCAATATATGTTAACAACCGACCAGTGTTATAGATTGCAGATTAAAACTCTAAAATGTGTAATTTCTACATAATACAATGCCGTCACACAACTTGAAAAAAACAGACAGATAACCATTCAGCTAAAATGAGAAACTAAATTAAATAAGATCATAAGCGAAACACTACAATGACTATAAGCGACGCGGCGGGAATTTTAAAATCTTTAACGGCTGCTCGTTCAGCCAATCGGCAAGGGGAACGAAAGCCACATGTAGCAATAATTACTTATCAAATGACACGCCCATTTCTTCCTCTATACTTTGTGTCCTTTCAGGTCCGACCTAACTGTATTAAAGAAGTTTGCTGTACAACCAATTCACATCAGTTCATTAGGCAACGCCAGCAGTGCAAATCATGTCTGGACGCGGTAAAGGAGGCAAGGGGCTCGGGAAAGGCGGTGCTAAGAGGCACAGGAAGGTGCTCCGTGATAACATCCAGGGCATCACTAAACCAGCCATCCGTCGTTTAGCTCGTAGGGGAGGTGTGAAGCGCATCTCTGGGCTCATCTACGAGGAGACCCGCGGTGTCCTGAAGGTCTTCCTGGAGAATGTGATCCGTGATGCCGTCACTTACACAGAGCACGCAAAGAGAAAGACTGTCACAGCCATGGATGTCGTGTATGCCCTGAAACGTCAGGGTCGCACTCTGTACGGGTTTGGAGGTTAATTTCTCTGTATCCCATTACACACAAAGGCTCTTTTAAGAGCCACCCACTCAGTCTTCAAAGAGCTGTAAGTTTACTATTATGCCCATGATTACTGGAGGGATAGGTCTGTAGCATTTTAAGGTACTACAGCATATCACCCCACGGCTTTGTTACACGTAGATCCAATACATGAGTGAATAGTGACACCATCACTCGCAGCCTGTTCTGAGTTAGTAATAAGTGCGGGAGTTACACCGCAGACATCCGTCTCAACCATTATATAAAGTAGGCGAAGACCACTAATCTATGCTTTTACAACGTGTAGTCAAATGAGAGTAAATCCCAGCTGTAGAACGGGTTTACATGTTGGGGGACGGGGACAGGGAAACGTAACCAGGAGACTTTCAAAAAATACAAAGCAACATAATAAACGGGGTAATAATACAAAGGGTGTCATAGCATCGATTGAGAAAGACATTGTATTCTTCCTGCCCCATAACAGCCGAAATGAAAAAAATATTGATTACCACCTCGTATCCAGAAGCAGTGGTTCTTTCAGGGTGGGTTTCCCACAGGAATTGAGAAATACGTATCCTGGGGAAATTATAAAGACTCTACAGGGAAAATCTGGGGTAAGACCCTAGCGTACCATTCCCCTATCCACGAACTAATTGGTAATGTGAGTGTTGCAATGGTGCGTTAAACATTTTCTCTGCACGGAGGGAGAAGACCCTGCAACAGCTCATCTCTACATTTAACGAGGTATCGCAGGAGTCCACCAAGTTTTCTCTATTCAAGAGTCTATATGGGCGGCGAGTGATGCATCCATTAGATAGGAGAAAGCTGGGAAAGCCCCTTTTTCAATCGCTTAGGTCTCCACTATGTACGGTTTCAGAGGCCAATTTCTTAGCCATGTTGAAAAACAAAAAGGCTCTTTTGAGAGCCATCCACTCAATCTTCAAAGAGTTGTAGTATGTCCATGTCCTAGAGCACAAACATACCCCCATATACCACTTATTTCATCTAGATTCTACGCATGGCAGTTTTAGAACATCTATTACTCAAGACCTGTTATTCACGTTATTAAAAGACCTTGGGCTGCACAGCGTTACAAATATCGGCCCTTACATGATCTGAAGGGAAATGCTAGGCAGTGATTAAAGCGTAAGGAACAATATGTGGGGTATTGCAAGAACGAGTAGCTTGAAATGTGATGGTTTCGCGGAGATACAAAACACCACAAAGAACATGCGGGATCTAGCAAGTGTCATAGCCTCGATTGAGAAGATTTGGGTGGCTCTTAAAAGAGCCTTTGTGTTATCTTAGAACAGAGATTGCAGATTACTTGGCGCTGGTGTACTTGGTGACGGCCTTAGTGCCCTCAGACACGGCGTGCTTGGCCAGCTCACCGGGCAGCAGTAGACGCACAGCGGTCTGGATCTCCCGGGAGGTGATGGTGGAGCGCTTGTTGTAGTGAGCCAGGCGGGAGGCTTCTCCTGCGATGCGCTCAAAAATGTCATTAACAAAGGAGTTCATGATACCCATGGCCTTGGAGGAGATGCCGGTATCAGGGTGGACCTGCTTCAGCACCTTGTACACGTAGATAGCATAACTCTCCTTCCTGGTCTTTCTACGCTTCTTCCCATCTTTCTTCTGGGTCTTGGTCACGGCTTTCTTGGAGCCCTTTTTGGCCGCAGGTGCAGACTTGGCTGGTTCAGGCATTGCAATAACTAGATCTCGACAGAGTGTACAGAAACTATTACTAGCACCGCCCACAATCGCTGTATTTATAGGCAGTCTATGTAAATTAACCTTATCTTCAGCTCTAGGTGCTATTGGTTAGTTCTGTCACGGGATCTTTAGAAAAGCTATACCCCTTCTCCCTGTGCTGATTGGTGAGTGCCCGAACATTTTTGTCACTGGCCAGTCTGAAAACGGACCAATCACAGATGCAGTCGTTTGTTTTTCGAACATATAAATAGAGGAATGAAGGCGGAGTTTGCTACTCGTGTGTATTGAATTAACCTGAGCATAACATGTCTGGTAGAGGCAAACAAGGCGGTAAGACCCGGGCTAAGGCCAAGACTCGCTCATCTCGGGCCGGTCTTCAGTTTCCAGTTGGCCGTGTTCACCGTCTTTTGAGGAAGGGGAACTATGCTCATCGTGTGGGAGCCGGAGCTCCTGTCTATCTGGCCGCCGTGCTCGAGTACCTAACGGCTGAGATTCTGGAGTTGGCAGGAAATGCCGCCCGTGATAACAAGAAGACCCGCATCATCCCCCGCCACCTGCAGCTGGCTGTGCGCAACGATGAAGAGCTAAACAAGCTGCTCGGTGGGGTGACGATCGCACAGGGAGGCGTCCTGCCCAACATTCAGGCCGTGCTGCTGCCCAAGAAGACCGAGAGCCACAAGGCAGCTAAGAGCAAGTGATTTACTCCCCACTGACACCCCCACAACACAAAGGCTCTTTTCAGAGCCGCCCACGTTTTCTTACTAGAGCTCTATACACATTACTATTCGTTTTATCTGGGTAATCAAAGGTTCCCTGGTAGTGCTACTTTTGAGCCAGATACGGTTTCCCACAATTTAGCAATCCCGTTTCATACACATGTTCAGCTCTAAATTATGCACGTAGCCTTTATTCTCATTGGAACTGCTCCATGGATCCTTTCAACCACATATATCAGCGGCTTCGTGTAGTAGAAAGCAGTGAGATGGGGTCTCACTTGCTGTAGAGAGAGGATCAGGTGGCTCCGAGAAGAGCCTTTGTTCTGTGTATAAAGGAGTGACGAGAAGCTGCTCTTTCCCCTTAGATTTCGAGGGCCAGCCATTCTAAATTGATTGACTTAAACACATTTCATTGGCTCTTTCAAATGCGTGTAATTTTTGCTTACTAGTTAAATCTGAATTAATCCGATTACAGGCAGGCTCTCGAATTAAAATTGGTTACAGTAAAAAGTATTATACATGCTACCAGACCTAAAAATGACGATTTATCTGAAAAGGAAAAACACAGGCAGCTATCAATACTGACCACACGGTGATGCTATTGTTCCACATAACTTTTATAGATGAGAGAGATGCTAGATTGACACTTGAAAGTAGAGGGAATCGGAGAACAACAGGCAATACAAGCTTCATATAGGTTGATGACTCATACTTATTTATAATGATAATCACTAGATTTTCATAATAAATATTACATGGCTGCAATTTCTGACCTTCAGATAAAGTAATGCAACAACATCTACACTCGCACAATCATATATTGTAGCAAAGCACTTTGTATCGGTAGATTTTGTTTTATAAACTTCCTAAAACTCACCAACAATAATTTAACAATGTCGTGCAAATTTGGAAGTGTGTTCACACTCACCACCGTCCTTCGAAAATGTGCTGATAGTTCCACCAACTGTGATGCCTTTTGTGTTTGTGCATATTTAAATATATGATGTTGTGTAAAAGTACAACATAAGCACACTTAGAAACAATGATCACTTCATAGAGAATCAGTAATAAACGTTCTATATGTGCTCTATTTGTTCCACTATCCAAGTGTATATGACATAAACTGTAAACCCATGTACAAATATATAATCTCAATAAGGTCTCTTACTGGTGTGCTAGGTGTCCTTACACACACACACACACACACATATATATATATAGTCAAAGTCGTATAATTGGATGAACGAAAGTATTGGTTTAATATTGGTTTGCCGTGCAATTGCGAAGCGTACGCCACGTAACACGTGGCGTGATGCGATCGCACGGTAAAATACGCACGCACACTCTCGCATTACAACATTTAGTTATTTACATAATTCATATTCATAATGGTTCCGTTACACTGTAATTTATGAGCAGATAGTGTTTGGTTTATTATTAGTCTATATATATATATATATATATATATATATATATATATATATATATATATATATATATATATAAGTTAACCCGTGCATGATACTCATGCATTCTAGTTAAATCAAGATACTTAAGGTCTTAAAAAGGTTCTTGTCATGCATTTGGGCCTAGCCCAGGCCTCCTCAGGGGAAGATCGTTATTTTCCAACGCAAGCGCCCTTTTTAAGGTGTGTTCATGAGGTAAAATTACCTCACGAAAATAAGTTTGACCCCTCAACTCGTAAATTTTGCCTTTACTTCTCCTCCCATGGGGGGAAGGGGGGATGATGGAAGTTAACTGACTTGACTATTCTAATTTTTTTGTCAAATAATGTCAGTATACCAAATTTCAGGTCAATTGGATGAGCCCTTTCTGAGAAAATAGTTTTTTCCACACACACACACATACACACACTAACGCACGCCTCTACACATATGTGTTCATGAGGTAAAATTACCTCACAAAAATGAGTTTGAGCCCTACCAAATTTCAGCCCTTTTTGATTTTTTTTCCCCCCACACACTAAGAATTTAGTTGGTCAGTGTATAACTCTGCCCAGCAGGTGGCGCTGCAACTTGTTTTTTTTTTCCACACACAGACGCCACTAAGCATTTATATATATATATATATATATATATATATATATATATATATATATATATATATATATATATATATATATATATATATATATATATATATATATATTATATGTACACTTCAGTGATACTCAAGGTTCAGGTTATGGGAAAGGTGGCATGTTTGGTATCATACTGAAACCCTATTCATCAGCAGCTGTCCGGTGCAGTCGGCGAAGAGATCACACATTGCATACTTTAGTTATTGATATTAGGGAATACACCTTTGTATGATGCTGGCTATGAAAGGAGCAGACCCCCCTGGATAGACGACCCCCACCTTTGGATTCATTAGATTGAATCAGCCTATGATCTGTTTACCCTGGACCCACACAACGTCTGGACCTATAGAAACAATCTACGTCATCTCTATTGTTCAAGTGTAACACTGTACTGTATATAATCATAGCTGCACACCCTTTGGCTCTCAGTCAACTCTGACACAGTATTCTAACAGATATACTGTCCACCAGGTCCCGTGGGTGCGCAGCGAGCGCATGCAATAGCATTGGTATGTACTTATATTTTGGTATTGGCTGTGCTGTACTGTACTTTATCATAATATAATAATGTATTGAATTGTTGACTATTTACATCTGCTAAAATAAACCACCTTGTGCTTTGGAAACACATACAATTGATTGGGCAATGCTTATTTTAAAACGATAGAATTATTTTAATAATTGGGGGCTCGTGAGTTTAGGAGTTACGTTATCGGCAGGTATGCAACGCTTACGGTATTCGGTTCCTCAACAAAGGGTGGATTGACAGACGCGTCGCATAATAGGAAAGAACGCAATGTGTTTAAGACCTGTGGTTCACTTCGTATTGCGAAACCGAATGTCTGTTGTTGCATAGACTGAAGGAACGCTAATTTGAATCTAGGGACAAGAAAGGAAAATGTTTATTTTTATTGCCGTTTTGCGTTTTAAAGGGTACTGCATTGCCTTGTTTATGTGTGCTTCTTGTTTAGCGTGTATGAACTTCCGGTATTGTTGCCACGTGTGTAAACAGTCATGATCATAGTCTGTTAGCTATGCATAGTGTAATCACTTGGTAAAATCTCTGAAAAGATAGTGCCATTGTTTGGGAAATTTATTTTCTGTACAGAAAACAAAGGTTATGTGTGTGTATGTGAATGAATACATAAAGGCAAAAATATACTGGTAACTATAGGCAACTATAGGTTCTTACACGTGTGCCTACTACTAATCACGATGTTCACAGATAACTAGTATCTCTGAGCAGTGCGGTTTGACCGCATGGCAGGGCCTTGATTAAGTATTGGGAGGGCAGTGTGGAACTATTTAAAATTGATAGCGCTTTTGTTCAGGTGTGTCTGACGGGGCATGGTAAAAAAGGTGACCTGACAACAAAGGTTCTGTTCTAGGGCTGAGCAGGATATAAAGAGACCTTTGTGTGAGTGGTGTTCTGTTCTAACAAAAAGCAGGTGATAAAGACACACAACAGAGCATGCATAGCATACTCAAAGCGAAAATAGCAGGTTTTCGCGACATTCCCAAATATTAATTGCAAAGCTTACTGATAGTTAGTATCCGTAAGCGGTGCGATCGGACCGCATGGTTGATTTAGTGCAGCCGATTTGCGACTTGGGAGATGTGGGAGGATATACGCTGCAACCACTGATATTCTTGATTGATATCGGTTGCTAACAGTGGTAAAGTACTCAAACTAGGAAGGGCATTGATATCTTTAAGGGGACGTGCCTGTTGAAAACGCCCACAAATAAAATAAATCTCTAGTAAGTTCTGTTTGAAAGGAGAACAGGTAAAAGTCTTTTTTGTGTAGCGTTGAGAAATAGGTTGTTTTCATAATGGATGCGAAGCAAATGCTAGAGATAGTTCATGTTGTGCTGCCTAATGAATGGCCGGTTGGTTCTGCAAAGTATGTTATCTATAATAAATTTGGTGCGTATGCAACGGCATACTGCGACAAATGGGTCAAGATGACCCGGGAGTGTGTGAAACCTTTCCCAAACATAGGTAGTCTTGACTCAGAGGTGTTAAATAATGTTAGAGATAAAGTGTGGTTGATTAAATCAACAAAAACGAGAATTGAACATGATGACTGTTTAAATTTGTGGCAACAAGAAGGGTACACGTGAAACGGGAGCGCGTGGTCAGCGGAAGTAAGCGTACCGGAAACAAGTATTCCGGAAGTGTGCGTTGCAAAGTGTGGCGAACTGAGCGCAAACACGCCCCCGACAAATTCGGTCGGGGCGGATAGTACAGCCAATACCAAAAATGTGAAAACTGTAACTAGTAACTTGCATAATGTCTTAAGTAATGTTTTAAAGGAAGAAAATGTATCCACAGTCATTTCAGCCATTGCCTATGCCAGTAACATACACGGTCAAGGAAAGGGAATGGATCCACCAGCAGGGGCAGTAGCTGAAATTGGTGAGAATAATGTAAAGGTTATCAAAGGGGGAGACATTCATTGTACTGCAACAGCGATTCCAGCAACTAGTTCAGAACATAGTGATTTGGTAGGCTTATATCCTGTCCGCACAACAGCAGTTCCCAATGGGAAAGCGGACAGAGATGGTGTAGTTCCCATGAAACAGGTAGCCATGTATTTTCCATGGACTAAGACGGAACTATTTACAATTATGTCTGATTTCCCTGATCCTAGAAAAGATTTGGCCAAGTGTCAGAACTTTATTAGACATTTAGGTAATGCACATGAGCCTACTAATAAAGATTGGCGAGTGTTGTTTAGAGCTTGTCTTCCTCTCGATACTGTTGTACAAAAGTTCATTAAGAGTTGTAGGTTGGAGAAGGATAAACCCTTAACTGAGGATGACAATCAGGATAATATTGGACGTATAATCACAGAGTTGGCCATATAATTTCCAGTGACTATGGAATGGGGCAAAATATATGCCATCAAACAAAAAGGTAATGAGAATACAACTGATTATTTTTCAAGGGCTCTAGCGGCCATGATTAAGTACACAGGAATATTGGATATAAGGGTGAATCCACTTTACAGGGAGGTAGCTGTTGCAGTATTAATGGACGGCCTCCGGGAGGATCTAAGGACCTGGATACAAACCTCTTTTCCTAATTGGAGAGGTCTCAAGGTAAATGATATTAGAGAGCATGCTATAGAACATGATCATATATGTAAAAAGGAAAGAGCACAGAGTGATAGGTTAATGATGTTGCGTATCCAGGCGTTAGAAAAACTACATCCACAACCTCAGAATTATAAAAACCACTATAAGGGACGAAAGAAACGGAAATCTTTGAAGTGTTTTAACTGTCTCAAGAAGGGACATTTGAGGAAAGATTGTAAAGAAAATATTAGAGCCAAGGCTAGGAAATTAGGACCAGGCAAGGCAAGTAATAATCTGTGGTAAGTATTAATGTGTACTTTTAGAAGAAATAAACTAATTTTAAAAGGTAATTGTTGTTGTTTTTGCTTGTTTTGTTTTATGTTGTCAAATGTTTGCTCTCCTAATCGCTAGCCGATGGTAAAGAATGGAAATGTTTGTTCTGTTTGCTGTTTTAAGATAACTATCTTGTTTTTCTTCTCACAGATAAAGGTATACAGAAGATATATAGACTTAGGGCTAGATTTACTAACAGGAGTGTTTGGCGGCGGTTTAGCCATCGCCGGATTTACTAAGGCTAAACCCGCCGTCCAAACGGCCAGAAATGATGTTTCCAAACCCGCCTCTGTATAAAGCGCCATGACGGCTTCAACAATGTTCAACATTTAAAATACGTTCACTGTTCTTGCAGGCCAGAAATATTAGTACTGCAATATTTACCTACGTTCACTGTTCTTGCAGTCCAGAAATATTATGCAAAATTAAAATAAGTTCACTGTTCTTGCAGTCCAGAAATATTAGTACAGTGAAATTAAAATACGTTCACTGTTCTTGCAGTCCAGAAATATTAGTACTGCATTATTTACCTATGTTCACTGTTCTTGCAGTCCAGAAATATTATGCAAAATTAAAATACATTCACTGTTCTTGCAGTCCAGAAATATTAGTACTGCAATATTTACCTATGTTCACTCTTCTTGCAGTACAGAAATATTAGTACTGCAATATTTACCCATGTTCACTGTTCTTGCCGTCCAGAAATATTAGTACTGCAATATTCACCTATGTTAACTGTTCTTGCAGTCCAGAAATATTATGCACAATTAAAATATGTTCACTGTTCTTGCAGTCCAGAAATATTAGTACTGCAATATTTACCAATGTTCACTCTTCTTGCAGGACAGAAATATTAGTACTGCAATATTTACGTATGTTCACTGTTCTTGCAGTCCAGAAATATTAGTACTGCAATATTTACCTATGCTCGCTGTTCTTGCCGTCCAGAAATATTAGTACTGCAATATTTACGTACGTTCACTGTTCTTGCAGTCCAGAAATATTAGTACTGCAATATTTACGTATGTTCACTGTTCTTGCAGTCCAGAAATATTAGTACTGCAATATTTACCTATGCTCGCTGTTCTTGCCGCCCAGAAATATTAGTACTGCAATATTTACCTATGTTAACTGTTCTTGCAGTCCAGAAATATTAGTACTAAAAAATTTAAATACGTTCACTGTTCTTGCAGGCCAGAAATATTAGTACTGCAATAATGACCTACGTTCACTGTTCTTGCAGTCCAGAAATATTAGTACTGCAATAATTACCTACGTTAACTGTTCTTGCAGTCCAGAAATATTAGTACTGTAAAATGTAAATATGTTCACTGTTCTTGCAGGCCAGAAATATTAGTACTGCAATATTTACCTACGGTCACTGTTCTTGCAGTCCAGAAATATTAGTACTGCAATATTTACCTATGTGCACTGTTCTTGCAGTCCAGAAATAGTATGCACACTTAAAATACGTTCACTGTTCTTGCAGTCCAGAAATATTAGTACTGCAATATTTACGTACGTTCACTGCTCTTGCAGTCCAGAAATATTAGTACTGCAATATTTGCGTACGTTCACTGTTCTTGCAGGCAAGAAATGTCAGTACTGCAATATTTACCTACATTAACTGTTCTTTCAGTCCAGAAATATTAGTACTGTAAAATGTAAATATGTTCACTGTTCTTGCAGGCCAGAAATATTAGTACTGCAATATTTACCTACGGTCACTGTTCTTGCAGTCCAGAAATATTAGTACTGCAATATTTACCTATGTGCACTGTTCTTGCAGTCCAGAAATATTATGCACAATTAAAATATGTTCACTGTTCTTGCAGGCCAGAAATATTAGTACTGCAATATATACCTATGTTCACTGTTCTTGCAGTCCAGAAATATTAGTACTGCAAAATTAAAATACGTTCACTGTTCTTGCAGTCCAGAAATAATAGTACTGCAAAATGAAAATACTTTCACTGTTCTTGCAGGCCAGAAATATTAGTACTGCAATATTTACCTATGTTTACTCTTCTTACAGGCCAGAAATATTAGTACTGCAATATTTACCTTTGTTCACTGTTCTTGCAGTCCAGAAATATTAGTACTGCAATATTTACCTATGTGCACTGTTCTTGCAGTCCAGAAATAGTATGTACACTTAAAATACGTTCACTGTTCTTGCAGTCCAGAAATATTAGTACTGCAATATTTACCTATGTGCACTGTTCTTGCAGTCCAGAAATAGTATGCACACTTAAAATACGTTCACTGTTCTTGCAGTCCAGAAATATTAGTACTGCAATATTTACCTACGTTCACTGTTCTTGCAGTCCAGAAATATTAATACTGCAATATTTACGTACGTTCACTGTTCTTCCAGTCCAGAAATAATAGTACTGCAAAATTAAAATACTTTCACTGTTCTTGCAGTCCAGAAATATTAGTACTGCAATATTTACCTACGTTCACTGTTCTTGCAGTGCAGAAATATTAGTACTGCAATATTTACCTACGTTCACTGTTCTTGCAGTCCAGAAATATAAGTACCAGAAACTATAATGGAGTACAACAATTTGGAGGATAAAGTAGGGAAAGATCAAGACCCACTTCCTCCTAATGCTGAAGCTTATGCCATTAGTCATGACATAGACGATGAAATGCCATCAACGTCGTCTGCCAAGGCCGATACCCAATCTCCTAGTAGAGGGCATGTAAAATCCAAAAAACCAAAGTTCACTAAAATTAGCAAAAAAAGGAAATTAAAAACATCTGAGGAGAAACGTAAACTTGCCAATATGCCATTTACGACATGGAGTGGCAAGGAACGGCTTAGGCCCTGGACCGTGTTCAGGACAAATGATTTAGCTTCACCCAAGGATCTAAGCCCTCCCCCCCCCCTCCAAAAAAAATTAAGAGAGTTAAGCTGTCATCAACAGCACAGCAAACAACTTTGCCTTTTAAACAGATGACATCACAAATCCCCAAGGCGAGTCCAAGGGTGTTGGTGGTTGTGAAGCCTGACCTTCCCATCACTGTACGGGAAGAGGTGGCTCCTACCACCATTTGCAGCACGCCCTCTGCATATGCTGGAAGGATCACCCACAGTGTAGATCCAGATTTGGATAATGAAGGTGTCAATGTTGTACACCGGGAGAAGGATATTGATGTAGCTGGCGCTGAGGAGGAACTTGACGAGGAGGATGCTGATGTGGTTATCTTAAATGAGCCACCAGGGGGGGGGGGGGGACAGTTGGTGTCCATGGGAAGAAAAAGCCCATCGTCATGCCTGGCCAGAAGACCAAGAAATCCACCTCTTCGGTCTGGAATTATTTCTATCCCAATCCAGACAACAAATGTATGGCCATATGTAAAGCTCAATTAAGCAGGGGTAAGGATCTTGGCCACCTAGGGACACCGTCCCTCATATGTCACCTGAATAACCTTCATAATTCAGTGTTTAGTTCAGGAACTGTGGCTAGGACCGTCAGCAGTCTAGGGACACCTAAATCCCTTGGTCCTGATGTATGCCCACCAGCAAAACCCTCCTCGTCAATTTCCGACACAATCTCGATCAGCTGCATTGGATGCTGTCACAATTGAAAAAATGGTGGAGGATTACTTTGCTGACACCATCCAAGTAGACATGTCAGACAGTCCATATTCTTACTGGCAGGAAAAAAAAGCCAGTTTGGAAGCCCCTGTACAAACTGGCTGTATTTTACCTGAGTTGTCACCCCTCCAGTGTGTACTCGGAAAGAGTTTTTAGCGCAGCGGGGAACATGGTCAGTGAGCGGCGAAGGAGGTTGCTTCCTCAGAACGTTAAAAAAAAATGATGTTCATAAAAATGAATTATCAATTCCTCAATCAAGTACAGCACTGCCCTCCAGATAGTACAGAGGGACCTGTGGTTGTGGAGTCCAGCGGGGACAAATTGATAATGTGTGAGGAGGAGGAAGTAGACACTGTAGGGGGAGAGGAATCAGAGGTTGAGGATGAGGACGACATCTTGCCTCAGTAGAGCCTGTTTAGTTTGTACAGGGAGAGATGAATAGCTTTTTTGGTGTGGGGGCCCAAACAAACCAATCATTTCAGCCACAGTTGTTTGGTAGGCCCTGTCGCTGAAATGATTGGTTTATTAAAGTGTGCATGTCCTATTTCAACAACATAAGGGTGGGTGGGAGGGCCCAAGGACAATTCCATCTTGCATCTCATTTTTTGGCATTATGTGCTCTTTGGGGCCTAGTTTTTCAAACTGCCATCCAGTCTGCCACTGCAGTGCCACTACTAGATGGGCCACGTGTTTGTGCCGCCCACTTGTGCCGCTTAGCTTAGACATCCAGCTATCTCGGTGCAACCTTTTGGCCTTAAAACAATATTGAGAGGTGTGAGGTGTTTAGAATAGACTGGAAATCAGTGGAAATTATTGTTATTGAATGTTATAGAGGTCAATAATAGCGTAGGAGTGAAAAACAACAACAAAAAAAAACAAAACAGTTTTTATTCTTAAAAAAAAATAAAAATTCAGAACCGAAAACCCTAAATCAGAACCAAAACCTTGAGTCGGGTGTTTTGACAAAACAAATCAGAACCCAAAACCTAAAGCTAATCAGAACCCAAAACACTAAAAGTGGCCGGTGCACACCCTTATTATTAAATGTGAATTGTATTAATTTTACTTAATTTCAAATGTAGGGCTGGTTGCAGGGAGGGAGGCCTAATTATTAAAGGGGGTGCTATGGATTTATTGATGGAACTGTTTGGGGACTCCTAAACTTTATGTACCTGTTATTTTTTTTCCCCCCATATAGGGCCTCGACATCCCAGAATACACACAAGCAGCAACTGATCTAAAGACACCAGCAGCCGCAGGTGGTGGAATGTGACAAGAGCAGGTAGGAGAGAGCACGACCATCTGCCAACTGTCCTGCAGATGATGGGGCAGCGCAGGATTTGGGTGACTGTCTCGCTTAGTCAGAATTTGGTCTGTCTGCAAGGACAGTGGGGAGGTAAGTCCTGCTTCACACTGTACTGCTCGTGATATCAGAGATGCGTGCACCTATCAGTAGTGCACACAGTATTGCCTGTTTATTTGTCTAAAATGAAGACCATATCAGACAATAGGGGACACCCCTGTCTTAAGTGCCCCAGGCCCACCAGAAACTTAATCCAGCTCTGACCACAGGGATATCCGCAAACAGGCACCACATGGGGGTGTAATAATTATCTTTGATTCCTCACGGTCTTGCCATACTCAGGTTCACCTATCCATAGGCACCGATCGGCAAAACACCCTGCCAGAAACCAGCACAAAACACACAAGAACAAACAAGCAGCAAAGACAGAGACCACTCACCTGTAGCGTCATGCCTCTTTGATGGCCGTGTACTCTGCTTCTCAGCAGCTGTGAGGGCAAAACACAGAAACACAAATAGTACAATTGGGGTAACAGTGCGTATACCCCTCATACTTACATGCGGACAGCTTGGTGTAAACATGGTGGTGACAGTGGATTCTATGCTAGTGGGCACGTATCTCTAAACGGATCTTACGAGCGAGGGGAACAGTCCCTGGTGGTTAGTGGTGATACAGACGTAGGCATAGTGCCAAATTATTATATGGCTACAGGCTCTAAGCCTGACTCAAGTGCCCAACCCAGGCTCTAAACCTAATAAATGCAGGACAGGCTCCAAGCCTGAATGCACCCCGGCCCCCAGGGTCATGGCCTGGCCAATTGTACCCCAAATATTAATGTCTTGAAATACACCTAAAAAGCCCCCGGGCCTTGTACATGACTATCTACTCCACGGTCCTAGTGCCTATAGATGTGCCCACATTATGTAAATCATAGTTACCTGCTCCGCGCAGGAATCAGATGTTCTCCAACCGTTTCCACTTCTTCCAGTCCTTCCAGCCAATGGTGCCTCTTCTCCTGTTCGGTGCTGAAATTGATTGAAGTTACTCTGTCCTCTTCAGGCTGCGCTGGACTCAGCCAAATTCAAATGGTCGACTAAGAGCCGGGACTGGCTGGCCATTAATTGGCTGACCGCTATCATGTTCAGATTCGCTGTTGTCAATCCCGGTGAGAGCGTACGGGAGCCCAGACTTACCTGCCCTTGATCAGAGGTCTAGTAAGCAGAATCCTCTTCTTTTTTAACCTCCTTGTTGGCTCCAGTGCTGTCTTCCTCAGGATACCCTTCTACACTGAGACTTACAGTACCGCAACAGTTTAATTTGTGTATCTCTTGCCTCAGTTTTGAATTTCAGGAAAGGAGAGTTTGGTGGTCTGGGTATGATGGTGTATTCTTCACCCTCATCAATGGTCCATCCAAATGCAGCCCAAATTAAACTTTTATTTATTTCAGTGATAAGAAATGTAAATACAATATTTAGATTTAGCAGTGAATTAATGGGAAGAAAAAACTAGAAGAGTATTTCTATACCTCTTAAACATGAAATTAGTATAAATAATGTGATACTAAAACCCTTCCTCTCCTGTTTTGTGTCGTCTCTGAAACTATATTACTTTGCTTTTAAATGGAAAAAAAAAGTGTTGTTTAATTTTATAATGGTGCTTTAATGCTTATAAAGTTCTTGTGAAACTTGAAACAAACACGTTATAAAGTACAAACACCATTCATGAGAGAAATTACTTCTCAGCTAGTTTAGTATTACAATATCGCCACCTGCTGTCCAATAAGCTACTTGTGGCTGAGCTGTCCGCTTTATTATAGAGCCCGCCTTCCCGGCAACCCTTGTCAATGCCGAGCTGCATTCTGGGAGATGTAGTTTGGATAGAAGGCGATAGAAGGCGGAAGGAATTGGAAGCAGGTAATGTAATAAAGTGTTATTGTGTGCGCACAAGGAAGGGCCATGGTCACCTCACATTGGGGCACATTTATCAATCATCGGCAAAAATGAACAATAGTTATCAATCCTTATCGCATGGATAAGGATTGAACTATTTCTCAGATTTATTAAAAACGGATCACAGAAGCAGCAGTTGCGATAAACTGCTGTTCCTGTGATAAAAAAAATCACACTTACCCCGCCTCTTCCGAACGCGGTGTCCACGGATCTCCTCCAGGTGTTCTTCATTTTTCTTTACTCTGGAACTGCGCATGTGCAGTTCGAAAAACTGCACATGCGCAAAAAAACCATCCCCGATCTGTCTCTGCAACTATAGTTGCAGAGACAGCGGTGAATGACAGCGAGGGATCATGTGATCCCTCCACACATGCGCTGTCCAGCTCTGCTCTTTGGACCAGAGCTGACAGCACTGAAATCTGACAGCACTGAAATCTGACATTTATGATAATAAGCGCCAGCTTCAGCTGGCGTACATTATCAAGACAAGTTTCCCCCAAAAAAATAGTTTTTTTCGGAACATGTTAGATTACGGCCAAGAGAAGTCACCATACTATTCGGTGACTGCTCCCAAAAACGTAGAGGAGTGCAAAGCAGCATATATCCACGATATCTGCTACGATGCACCCTTTATAAATATGCGGAGGACACAGAGGGACCTTAATTTCACGGTAAGAGCACTATTGTGCTTTCTTAAATATGCCCCATTGGCTTTGGAAGTGCTGGGACGTCCCCAGCCTGCTCCCCTAAAAACATCCCTTAGGTGCTGCACACACCGGCCACTAGTACTTGTGACATTGAAGGGGCATCACTCAGTGGGACATATCTCCCAACTGTCACCGAATCAGGACAAAAGTCCGTAAATGTGGGACGGCAGGACTGTCCCTCCAGAATCAATTGCTTCCATGTTGTTGGTGGTTATCACGTTGAACAACCCGGCCAGTGTGGTAAACAGCCCGGCTGACATGTTGATCTCGCCTGGAGGGACAGATCGCTGCTCGGTATGTTCTTAGTATGTTGATCACTCCCATGTGAAACAGGCTTGTAAAACATGACAGGTCCTCTTTAAATTACACCCTTCATGTATGCAGTGAGGCAGCCATGTTGTTTCCTGAACTAATATTCCTGAGAATACAAGATATCAAGTGACCAGTAGGTAGTGACCACTGAGGCCTGAAGTACAGAGATTCCTCTTGTTCCTAATTAATTGATGTTGCACTGAAGGCTGCATTGTTCATGTATATTGGTTTACCCCCAACATGTCTGTATCCACTGTGTGCAGGTGGAGACCACTGTAAGATGCAGTTTGACTTGTGATCAAAAACTTGTTTATGTATCTTGAGAGATCTCAAGCTATAAAATTAATTAAAAATAATATATAGTAATATGTGTTTGTTACTTTGCAGCCTGTGTTACAGAATGAATGGACGGTGCTGAGTCAAGGTACCTTCAATATGGGCATGAGAGGCTGCAAGCAGACTAAATATACATCTCAACTATGCCCAGCACCCTGCTCTTGGTGTTGAAAAATAATTAAGAGAAGGAATTTGATAAAGCCAGAGAAGTACACAGATGCCAGCGAACATATTTTGCTCAGCTTACTTTGTAGAGGATTAGTCTTTGGGTTTTTACTACAAATACTACATTGTGAACTATCATAATGATTATCTTGTAGCTTAAACCACTAGAATGTTTTACATTTACATAATATGCAGTCAAACAACCAAAAACCGCGCACACAGCCATGTACAATCGATCAACTAAAGGAGACATTAAATTGCTTTACTTCGTAAGCTATACACTGCAAACAATAGGAGCGACTGAGCGGGAATTTTAAATTCGCAAACGGTTGAGCGCTCAGCGAATCAGTGATAAGGGGGGAACCGAAGCCCGCGTCACACAACGTACAAAGAACCGCTGCCTACTGGACACGCCCCCTTCCTCTTATGTCCCCTATCAGGTCCGACCCAGCTGCATAAAAGAAGCTTGTTGCGCAGCTAAACTGTATCAGTTGGAACATTTTTGACTGAAAGTTACATCATGTCTGGACGCGGTAAAGGAGGCAAGGGGCTCGGGAAAGGCGGTGCTAAGAGGCACAGGAAGGTCCTCCGTGATAACATCCAGGGCATCACTAAACCAGCTATCCGTCGTTTAGCTCGTAGGGGAGGTGTGAAGCGCATCTCTGGGCTCATCTACGAGGAAACCCGCGGTGTCTTGAAGGTCTTCCTGGAGAATGTGATCCGTGATGCCGTCACTTACACAGAGCACGCAAAGAGAAAGACTGTCACAGCCATGGATGTCGTGTATGCCCTGAAACGTCAGGGTCGCACTCTGTACGGATTCGGAGGCTAATTTCTTTGTCTATCCCATTACAAACCACAAAGGCCCTTCTAAGGGCCGCCCACCATGTCTTTAAAGAGCTGTACGACTAATGTCCAGGACCGTGAGAGGTTTAGCTCCCTAATATCACGTTACACACACCTATGATTACTTGTTTCTGCACAATACTGTGATTATCGACGCCATCGTTCAGTCTGTAATTTATATTCGCTATAATGGGGCCACATCGATTTCATCCCGTGTATATATAAATTGAGCGGTCTAATCTGTTTACAGCATGCGTCTACTAATTTATACCCCCACATGCTGCTTGCCATATTTGGGTGGATGTGCAAGTGAATCACTACCCCGGAACCCGCTTGCTCTTTGGAGCCACCCACCTTTTCCCGAGATATTGTGTAAAGAGGCTGTTGGCTTTGGGAGGGGAATGTTGACGGATTCCCGTGAATTGCACAGTATTACCAAAGGGAACAAAGGTAACGAGTCAGACGTGGACAACAACGGCCCAGTGTTAATTATCTAATCGCGCTGATCATATAGAATATATGTAATTAGAATCCACATCGGCAAACAAAATGCAGAGATTTTACACAGAGATAATAACTTCTGATTAAAATGTTACTACACAGAATAATGCTGCAGCTCGTTTAGAGAAAGATTTGGTGGCTCTGAAAAGAGCCTTTGTGCTGTGTGTAAGTCAGTGCCGAGTCCTTATGCCCTCTCCCCTCGGATCCTGCGGGCCAGCTGGATGTCTTTGGGCATGATGGTCACCCTCTTAGCATGGATGGCGCACAGGTTGGTGTCCTCGAAGAGCCCCACCAGATAAGCCTCGCTGGCCTCTTGCAGAGCCATGACAGCCGAGCTCTGGAAGCGCAGGTCGGTCTTGAAGTCCTGGGCGATCTCCCGCACCAAGCGCTGGAAGGGCAGCTTGCGGATCAACAGCTCAGTGGACTTCTGGTAGCGGCGGATCTCCCTCAGAGCGACGGTGCCTGGCCGGTAACGGTGAGGTTTCTTCACACCACCGGTAGCTGGGGCGCTCTTCCGGGCGGCTTTGGTTGCCAGCTGCTTGCGGGGAGCTTTCCCACCGGTGGACTTACGAGCGGTCTGCTTGGTCC
Source organism: Mixophyes australis (assembly GCA_036250195.1). Taxonomy (NCBI): domain Eukaryota; kingdom Metazoa; phylum Chordata; class Amphibia; order Anura; family Limnodynastidae; genus Mixophyes; species Mixophyes australis. The sequence goes on along the minus strand of JAVHZZ010000380.1, from coordinate 15,707 downwards.
TGGCCATAGTTCTACTGATTCTATAAAGAATATAAGATGCAGATTCTTAACAATCCTATGTGCTGCAATGCAATTGGATGAGTTAAGAACGCCCTTCAAATTGATTGGCTTAAAAACTGCGTCTTAACTTTCAAAATGCCCGCCTAAATTCTTTGCCTATTGCTTGACTCGTAATTTTTAATATTATATATTATTATAACTTAAGAAGGCCTGGCAAGCTCTCGAATTAAATGATGTGTAACAATAAAAAATTAAGTGTTTCCAGTCACGATAATTACAATGTATGTAAAAAAGCTATCCACATTGACCACACGGGGGTGCTATTGCATCACATTCAGCGAAGACGAGAGGGATAATAACTAGGGATAGTAAAAGGATTCGAACCACGTCAGGGAATATAATCACTTTTGTAGATCTATATTTATGCCTTGTTGATAATGACAAACACGGGTTTTAAATTATCGATCTGAAATCACTGTGCAATTATTTGTATTTGTGATCCAATGTTTTCCTGCTCTTCTTGGAGTCTCCACGGCCGAGGCCTCTGCTGGAAGCTTTGATTGTTTCAGACATTTTTCCCGCACAAAACCAAACCACTGGTGACCTGGGGTCACTATATATCCGAATACGTAGGTGGCTATAATAGCCCTGGACAATGCCTTTCCATTACATCAGGTGGTTTGCTTAGCAAAAATCCGATTAATGTTCCCTTCCTCCCAATGCCAACTGAAGGGGATGAAGGGAAGCTGGACAAGTTACCAGCAGTTCCCGCAGACCGCAAGGGGTTGTTGAGATGACCTGAACACAACAAGCTGTGTTTGTCTGTGAACATCTGCAGTCGTTTCTACCTGTGGCAGCTGACTATCTCAAGCTCTAGGCTGCTGGTAATCATCTATTGAGAGTTATCTGGTAGGACCCTGCCATTAATGTATGGATAAGAGAGATGAGACCCGTTGTAGATGGTAAAGAGGTCGGATACGTTTTTAGTACCTTTGACAAGCTTACTCAGCAGCAAATGTCAGCACATGATTTACAGCTGACAAGCTGGAGAACGAGCAGACACTATCATATGTCCTATAAAGGTCTCATTACTTCCCTCAAAAGAAACACAAAAGAGATCGCAGACATCCTGGAACTGCAGAGAAGAAATAGTGGGCGTGGCTTCGCTATCCACCAATAAACACAGCGGCTGGTTCTTTATCTCAGCCAATGGCCGCATATCCCTGAGCTGTATATAAATTCTTGGTTGAACAAGTCCTACAACTAAACGTGTCAGTTTGAGCATAGAGTCATAGTCATCATTTGTATTGGATGATGTCTGAGCCAGTCCCAGCCGCAGCGCCTGCTCCTCCAGCAGAGGCCCCCGCCAAGAGTAAGCGGCCCAAGAAAGCAGCTTCAGCAGGATCCATGAAGAGCAGCAAAGCGTCCGGTCCCAGCGTGTCTGAGCAGATTGTAAAGGTGGCAGCTGCATCCAAGGAGCGTAATGGGATTTCCCTGGCCGCTGTGAAGAAAGCTCTGGCTGCCGGAGGATACGATGTGGAGAAGAACAACAGCCGCCTGAAGTTGGCGATCAAGAGCTTGGTGACCAAAGAAACCCTCATCCAGGTGAAAGGCAGCGGTGCCTCCGACTCCTTTAAGCTGAACAAGAAACAGTTGGACAGCAAGGACAAGGCGGTGAAGAAGGCAGCAGTGGCCAAAGCCAAGAAAGTATCCAAGTCCCCCAAGAAGGCTCCGAGTGCATCCAAGAGCCCTAAAAAGGCGAAAAAACCGGCAGTTGCCAAGAAGGCTGCAAAAAGCCCAAAGAAGCCAAAAGTCGCTGTGAAATCCAAGAAGGTGGCCAAGAGCCCGGCCAAGAAAGCAGCGAAGCCTAAAGTGACCAAGAGCCCGGCTAAGAAGGCGGCTAAGCCTAAAGTGGCCAAGAAGGCAGCGAAGCCTAAAGTGACCAAGAGCCCGGCTAAGAAAGCAGCGAAGCCCAAGAAGACAGCTCCTAAGAAGAAGTAAAACTGCAGATCCGCACTCCGGTGCCCCGTTACACAAAGGCTCTTTTGAGAGCCACCCACTCGGTCTTGACTGAGCTATAATGTACCCCCCATCCATCCTCTATCTTTTACCCTGTGGTGGTGACTGCTTCTGGCTCAACAAAGCAGATGTGAACCCCTTATGGTCCCCGGTAACAAATACCTCCAGACATCTGACTGGTTTACACACACATTGATAGTTACATACACATAACGTCAGTGCACCGTGACAATGGTTATTTTCTATAAGCAATTATGTCGCTCTTCTACACCCCGTGTGTAGCTTCATAAACCGTTTACTGCCCCTGAACAAAATGAGCAAAGGACGGAAACTCCTTATGTTTATATTACGGTATTATTTCCTTACTAGGTCATACGCTATACAACTGCTACCTATTGGACAGTTATGTCAGATTATTTAAATCCAGTGATTATCATCAAGTATTTGTTATCGACACCATAGGAAGCTTGTATTGCTCTCCAATTCACTGTGCTGACAAGTGTCATACACCGTAGTAACGTATCTCTTATATACTATTACTGTGTGTAAATCAATACTACCACCGTGTGATCAGTAGTGACGTCTGCCGTTTATCAGATACATTGTAATTTTTAAGATTGTTTACAATAAATGGTTTTCTAGTCTTTCAACTTTAATTCGGGAGCCTGTCAGGTCTTACGTAGGTAAAATTCTAATCGTAATATTATCGCTTCAGATTTAAGTGGTAGGCAAAAATATAAAGCAGGCGTTCTGAAAGACGCAAGGAATATTAAATGAAAGTTTGAAGGACTGAACAGCAGAATCTGAGGAGAAAAGGCTGTTTCTCGTCTAGCTCAATAGTAAAACTGTCAGTGAGCTTCCGACTATCCAGATAAAGCAATAAGTAATGTATAAAGCTCTCGCAAGAAAATGTGGGTGGCTCTGAAAAGAGCCTTTGTGTTGTGGGGGTGTCAGTGGGGAGTAAATCACTTGCTCTTAGCTGCCTTGTGGCTCTCGGTCTTCTTGGGCAGCACCACTGCCTGGATGTTGGGCAGGACGCCTCCCTGGGCGATCGTCACCCCACCGAGCAGCTTGTTTAGCTCTTCATCGTTGCGCACAGCCAGCTGCAGGTGGCGGGGGATGATGCGGGTCTTCTTGTTATCACGGGCGGCATTTCCAGCCAACTCCAGAATTTCAGCCGTCAGGTACTCGAGCACGGCGGCCAGATAGACAGGAGCTCCGGCTCCCACACGCTCGGCATAATTACCCTTTCTCAAAAGACGGTGAACACGTCCAACTGGAAACTGAAGCCCAGCCCGAGATGAGCGAGTCTTGGCCTTAGCCCGGGTCTTTCCGCCTTGTTTGCCTCTACCAGACATTTTCAGTTGCGTATTTCGTAATAAACTACTGTGATTAAACTCCTCCCTCATCCTTTTATTTATACCTTTCAGTGACAAACTCCTTCATCTCTGATTGGTCTGTTTTCGGACTAGCCAATGCAGCTGATGTTCAGGTATCCACCAATCAGTATAAGATAGAGGTGGGTATGATATTGAAACACATCACATGACATGACTAGCCAATAGCATATAGAGCTGGATATAAGTCTTATTTACATGGGCTGCCTATAAATAGCGCGATTGTGGGAGGTGCAAGTAATAGTCTCTGACTCACTGAGCAGTATTTGTTTTAAGAATGCCTGATCCAGCAAAGTCTGCTCCTGCGGCCAAAAAGGGCTCCAAGAAAGCCGTGACCAAGACCCAGAAGAAAGATGGGAAGAAGCGTAGAAAGACCAGGAAGGAGAGTTATGCTATCTACGTGTACAAGGTGCTGAAGCAGGTCCACCCCGATACCGGCATCTCCTCCAAGGCCATGGGTATCATGAACTCCTTTGTGAATGATATTTTCGAGCGCATCGCAGGAGAAGCCTCCCGCCTGGCTCACTACAACAAGCGCTCCACCATCACCTCCCGGGAGATCCAGACCGCTGTGCGTCTACTGCTGCCCGGTGAGCTGGCCAAGCACGCCGTGTCTGAGGGCACTAAGGCCGTCACCAAGTACACCAGCGCCAAATAATCTGCAAATTCCTCCGTTCCGAGTTGCCACAAAGGCTCTTTTAAGAGCCACCCAAATCTTCTCAATCGAGGCTATGACACTTGTTGGATCCCGCTGCTCTTTGTGTTCCTTGCAAACACAAGCCCACGTGCTGCTCTTACTGTCCGGGTACCCGTCTATAAACATAACGTGTTCGCTTTCAGCAAACATGAATGAAATCCCTTTTAGATCTCGTATGTCAGTAAATCATGCTGTCCTTACCTTCTGGTACCAAACTGCACCTGGCTGCTCTCTAACTGCCCCGTGCTCCCTGCTGCATCTAGGCGGCTAGAAGGAACTCTGACCCGACTAGTGTCAGCTGCCTGACCGGTATTTAGCGCCTCTAGAGCAGGCTGTGCTGTCCGGGCTTCTCATTAGAAATCTGTTGACCACTGGCTATAGTTCTTCTGCAGACCAGGTACCAGTGCCAACACAACATATTTAATTCTGTCGCCTCTCATAAAGCATACAATATACATTAGTAACAATACATTGTGGCACATACACTGGCGAAACTAAGGGAGGAATAACCTTTATTAAAACACAGTGGTGGTCACCTCCCAGTCATCTGCGGACTAAATGGGCAATCCCGCATAGCCAGCAAGCACAGAAAGGTCTCAACCTGGACACATTTAAGAATTCTAAATGCGTGAAATTAGACATTACAAACAAGGTACTTTCCATATGGGGTACAGGGATTGCTGCACAGTCAGTACTGCCCAGCATCCTGCTCTCGCCACATGAGAGCGTTACTTCACCAGAGCTTGCGGTGTTTTGAAAATAACCATTTAAGTCCAGTTGTTTTTTTTATATCATTACAGATGTTGCTGTCATTTGACATACACTAGGCTGGTTCTACGCTTTAAAAAGTCAATTTCAGGCAGAAATCCTCATTCTAATGCATTATTCAAATAAGTCATATTATATTTAGTGTTTTTATTTGTGGCTGCAGCTAAAAATGTACAGAGCCTGTCACTAGTAACTTCAAAGGTATTTAAAGGAATACAAGATTAGATTCAACTAAAACACGACAGAGAACTACACTGCTACCACCTTATATTACAAATATATTATTACTTTCATCATCAATATATGTTAACAACCGACCAGTGTTATAGATTGCAGATTAAAACTCTAAAATGTGTAATTTCTACATAATAAAATGCCGTCACACAACTTGAAAAAAACAGACAGATAACCATTCAGCTAAAATGAGAAACTAAATTAAATAAGATCATAAGCTAAACACTACAATGACTATAAGCGACGCGGCGGGAATTTTAAAATCTTTAACGGCTGCTCGTTCAGCCAATCGGCAAGGGGAACGAAAGCCACATGTAGCAATAATTATCAAATGACACGCCCATTTCTTCCTCTATACTTTGTGTCATTTCAGGTCCGACCTAACTGTATTAAAGAAGTTTGCTGTACAACCAATTCACATCAGTTGATTAGGCAACGCCAGCAGTGCAAATCATGTCTGGACGCGGTAAAGGAGGCAAGGGGCTCGGGAAAGGCGGTGCTAAGAGGCACAGGAAGGTGCTCCGTGATAACATCCAGGGCATCACTAAACCAGCCATCCGTCGTTTAGCTCGTAGGGGAGGTGTGAAGCGCATCTCTGGGCTCATCTACGAGGAAACCCGCGGTGTCCTGAAGGTCTTCCTGGAGAATGTGATCCGTGATGCCGTCACTTACACAGAGCACGCAAAGAGAAAGACTGTCACAGCCATGGATGTCGTGTATGCCCTGAAACGTCAAGGTCGCACTCTGTACGGGTTTGGAGGTTAATTTCTCTGTATCCCATTACACACAAAGGCTCTTTTAAGAGCCACCCACTCAGTCTTCAAAGAGCTGTAAATTTACTATTATGCCCATGATTACTGGAGGAATAGGTCTGTAGCATTTTAAGGTACTACAGCATATCACCCCACGGCTTCGTTACACGTAGATCCAATACATGAGTGAATAGTGACACCATCACTCGCAGCCTGTTCTGAGTGCGGGAGTTACACCGCAGACATCCGTCTCAACCATTGTATAAAGTAGGCGAAGACCACTAATCTATGCTTTTACAACGTGTAGTCAAATGAGCGTAAATCCCAGCTGTGGAACGGGTTTACATGTTGGGGGACGAGTACAGGGAAACGTAACCAGGAGACTTTCAAAAAATACAAAGCAACATAATAAACGGGGTAATAATACAAAGGGTGTCATAGCATCGATTGAGAAAGACATTGTATTCTCCCTGCCCCATACCAGCCGAAATGAAAAAAAATATTGATTACCACCTCGTATCCAGAAGCAGTGGTTCTTTCAGGGTGGGTTTCCCACAGGAATTGAGAAATACGTATCCTGGGGAAATTATAAAGACTCTACAGGGAAAATCTTGTGGTAAGACCCTAGCGTACCATTCCCCTATCCACGAACTAATTGGTAATGTCAGTGTTGCAATGGTGCGTTAAACATTTTCTCTGCACATATGTCAGCACGGAGGGAGGAGACTGGGAGAAGACCCTGCAACAGCTCCTCTTTACATTTAACGAGGTATCGCAGGAGTCCACCAAGTTTTCTCTATTCAAGAGTCTATATGGGCGGCGAGTGATGCATCCATTAGATACGAGAAAGCTGGGAAAGCCCCTTTTTCAATCGCTTAGGTCTCCACTATGTACGGTTTCGGAGGCCAATTTCTTTGCCATGTTGAAAAACAAAAAGGCTCTTTTAAGAGCCACCCACTCAATCTTCAAAGAGTTGTAGTATGTCCATGTCCTAGAGCACAAACATACCCCCATATACCACTTATTTCATCTAGATTCTACGCATGGCAGTTTTAGAACATCTATTACTCAAGACCTGTTATTCACGTTATTAAAAGACCTTGGGCTGCACAGCGTTACAAATATCGGCCCTTACATGATCTGAAGGGAAATGCTAGGCAGTGATTAAAGCGTAAGGAACAATATGTGGGGTATTGCAAGAACGAGTAGCTTGAAATGTGATGGTTTCGCGGAGATACAAAACACCACAAAGAACATGCGGGATCTAGCAAGTGCCATAGCCTCGATTGAGAAGATTTGGGTGGCTCTTAAAAGAGCCTTTGTGTTATCTTAGAACAGAGATTGCAGATTACTTGGCGCTGGTGTACTTGGTGACGGCCTTAGTGCCCTCAGACACGGCGTGCTTTGCCAGCTCACCGGGCAGCAGTAGACGCACAGCGGTCTGGATCTCCCGGGAGGTGATGGTGGAGCGCTTGTTGTAGTGAGCCAGGCGGGAGGCTTCTCCTGCGATGCGCTCAAAAATGTCATTAACAAAGGAGTTCATGATACCCATGGCCTTGGAGGAGATGCCGGTATCAGGGTGGACCTGCTTCAGCACCTTGTACACGTAGATAGCATAACTCTCCTTCCTGGTCTTTCTACGCTTCTTCCCATCTTTCTTCTGGGTCTTGGTCACGGCTTTCTTGGAGCCCTTTTTGGCCGCAGGTGCAGACTTGGCTGGTTCAGGCATTGCAATAACAAGATCTCGACAGAGTGTACAGAAACTATTACTAGCACCGCCCACAATCGCTGTATTTATAGACAGTCTATGTAAATTAACCTTATCTTCAGCTCTAGGCGCTATTGGTTAGTTCTGTCACGGGATCTTTAGAAAAGCTATACCCCTTCTCCCTGTGCTGATTGGTGAGTGCCCGAACATTTTTGTCACTGGCCAGTCTGAAAACGGACCAATCACAGATGCAGTCGTTTGTTTTTCGAACATATAAATAAAGGAATGAAGGCGGAGTTTGCTACTCGTGTGTATTGAATTAACCTGAGCATAACATGTCTGGTAGAGGCAAACAAGGCGGAAAGACCCGGGCTAAGGCCAAGACTCGCTCATCTCGGGCCGGTCTTCAGTTTCCTGTTGGCCGTGTTCACCGTCTTTTGAGGAAGGGGAACTATGCTCATCGTGTGGGAGCCGGAGCTCCTGTCTATCTGGCCGCCGTGCTCAAGTACCTAACGGCTGAGATTCTGGAGTTGGCAGGAAATGCCGCCCGTGATAACAAGAAGACCCGCATCATCCCCCGCCACCTGCAGCTGGCTGTGCGCAACGATGAAGAGCTAAACAAACTGCTCGGTGGGGTGACGATCGCCCAGGGAGGCGTCCTGCCCAACATCCAGGCCGTGCTGCTGCCCAAGAAGACCGAGAGCCACAAGGCAGCTAAGAGCAAGTGATTTACTCCCCACTGACACCCCCACAACACAAAGGCTCTTTTCAGAGCCACCCACGTTTTCTTACTAGAGCTCTATACACATTACTATTCGTTTTATCTGGGTAATCAAAGGTTCCCTGGTAGTTCTACTTTTGAGCCAGATACGGTTTCCCACAATTTAGCTGTCCCGTTTCATACACATGTTCAGCTCTAAATTATGCACGTAGCCTTTATTCTCATTGAAACTGCTCCATGGATCCTTTCAACCACATATATCAGCGGCTTCGTGTAGTAGAAAGCAGTGAGATGGGGTCTCACTTGCTGTAGAGAAAGGATCAGGTGGCTCCGAGAAGAGCCTTTATTCTGTGTATAAAGGAGTGACGAGAAGCTGCTCTTTCCCCTTAGATTTCGAGGACCAGCCATTCAAAATTGATTGACTTAAACACATTTCATTGGCTCTTTTAAATGCGTATAATTTTTACTTACTAGTTAAATCTGAATTAATTTGATTACAGGCAGGCTCTCGAATTAAAATTGGTTACAGTATAACGTATTATACATGCTACCAGACCTAAAAATGACGATGTATCTGAAAAGGATAAACACAGGCAGCTATCAATACTGACCACACGGTGATGCTATTGTTCCACATAACTTTTATAGATGAGAGAGATGCTAGATTGACACTTGAAAGTACAGGGAATCGGAGAACAACAGGCAATACAAGTTTCCTATAGGTTGATGACTCATACTTATTTATAATGATAATCACTAGATTTTAATAATAAATCTTACATGACTGCAATTTTTGACCTTCAGATAAAGTATTGTATCAACATCTACACTCGCACAATCATATATTGTAGCAAAGCACTTTGTATCGGTAGATTTTGTTTTATAAACTTCCTAAAACTCACCAACAATAATTTAACAATGTCGTGCACCAGCAGGTGGCGCTGCAACTTTTTTTTTTTCACACACAGACGCCACTAAGCATTTATATATATATATATATATATATATATATATATATACATTGATTATATGTACACTTCAGTGATACTCAAGGTTCAGGTTGTGGGAAAGGTGGCATGTCTGGTATCATACTGAAACCCTATTCATCAGCAGATGTCCGATGCAGTCGGCGAAGAGATCACACATTGCATACTTTAGTTATTGATATTAGGGAATACACCTTTGTATGATGCTGGCTATGAAAGGAGCAGACCCCCCTGGATAGACGACCCCCACCTTTGGATTCATTAGATTGAATCAGCCTATGATCTGTTTACCCTGGACCCACACAACGTATGGACCTATAGAAACAATCTACGTCATCTCTATTGTTCAAGTGTAACACTGTACTGTATATAATCATAGCTGCACACCCTTTGGCTCTCAGTCAACTCTGACACAGTATTCTAACAGATATACTGTCCACCAGGTCCCGTGGGTGCGCAGCGAGCGCATGCGATAGCATTGGTATGTACTTATCTTTTGGTATTGGCTGTGCTGTACTGTACTTTATCATAATATAATAATGTATTGAATTGTTGACTATTTACATCTGCTAAAATAAACCACCCTGTGCTTTGGAAACACATACAATTGATTGGGCAATGCTTATTTTAAAACAATATAATTACTTTAATAATTGGGGGCTCGTGAGTTTAGGAGTTACGTTATCGGCAGGTATGCAACGCTTACGGTATTCGGTTCCTCAACAAAGGGTGGATTGACAGACGCGTCACATAACAGGAAAGAACGCAATGTGTTTAAGACCTGTGGTTCACTTTGTATTGCGAAACCGAATGTCCGTTGTTGCATAGACTGAAGGAACGCTAATTTGAATCTAGGGACAAGAAAGAAAAATGTTTATTTTTATTGTCGTTTTGCGTTGCCTAGTGTATGTGTGCTTCCTGTTTAGCGTGTATGAACTTCCGGTATTGTTGCCACGTGTGTAAACAGTCATGATCATAGTCTGTTAGCTATGCATAGTGTAATCACTTGGTAAAATCTCTGAAAAGATAGTGCCATTGTTTGGGAAATTTATTTTCTGTACAGAAAACAAAGGTTATGTGTGTGTATGTGAATGAATACATAAAGGCAAAAATATACTGGTAACTATAGGCAACTATAGGTTTTTACACGTGTGCCTAATACTAATCACAATGTTCACAGATAACTAGTATCTCTGAGCAGTGCGGTTTGACCGCATGGCAGGGCCTTGATTAAGTATTGGGAGGGCAGTGTGGAACTATTTAAAATTGATAGCGCTTTTGTTCAGGTGTGTCTGACGGGGCATGGTAAAAAAGGTGACCTGACAACAAAGGTTCTGTTCTAGGGCTGAGCAGGATATAAAGAAACCTTTGTGTGAGTGGTGTTCTGTTCTAACAAAAAGCAGGTGATAAAGACACACCACAGAGCATGCATAGCATACTCAAAGCGAAAATAGCAGGTTTTCGCGGCATTCCCAAAAATTAATCGCAAAGCTTACAGATAGTTAGTATCCGTAAGCGGTGCGATCGGACCGCATGGTTGATTTAGTGCAGCCGTGATTGCGACTTGGGAGATGTGGGAGGAAATACGCTGCAACCACTGATATTCTTGATTGATATCGGTTGCTAACAGTGGTAAAGTACTCAAACTAGGAAGGGCATTGATATCTTTAAGGGGACGTGCCTGTTGAAAACGCCCACAAATAAAATAAATCTCTAGTAAGTTCTGTTTGAAAGGAGAACAGGTAAAAGTCTTTTTTGTGTAGCGTTGAGAAATAGGTTGTTTTCATAATGGATGCGAAGCAAACGCTAGAGATAGTTCATGTTGTGCTGCCTAATGAATGGCCGGTTGGTTCTGCAAAGTATGTTATCTATAATAAATACGGTGCGTATGCAACGGCATACTGCGACAAATGGGTCAAGATGACCCGGGAGTGTGTGAAACCTTTCCCAAACATAGGTAGTCTTGACTCAGAGGTGTTAAATAATGTTAGAGATAAAGTGTGGTTGATTAAATCAACAAAAACGAGAATTGAACATGATGACTGTTTAAATTTGTGGCAACAAGAAGGGTACACGTGACACGGGAGCGCGTGGTCAGCGGAAGTAAGCGTACCGGAAACAAGTATTCCGGAAGTGTGCGTTGCAAAGCGTGGCAAACTGAGCGCAAACACGCCCCCGACAAATTTGGTCGGGGCGGATAGTACAGCCAATACCAAAAATGTGAAAACTGTAACTAGTAACTTGTATAATGTCTTAAGTAATGTTTTAAAGGAAGAAAATGTACCCACAGTCATTTCAGCCATTGCCCATGCCAGTAACATACACGGACAAGGAAAGGGAATGGTTCCACCAGCAGGGGCAGTAGCTGAAATTGGTTAGAATAATGTAAAGCTTATCAAAGGGGGAGACATTCATTGTACTGCAACAGCGATTCCAGCAACTAGTTCAGAACATAGTGATTTGGTAGGCTTATATCCTGTCCGCACAACAGCAGTTCCCAATGGGAAAGCGGACAGAGATGGTGTAGTTCCCATGAAACAGGTAGCCATGTATTTTCCATGGACTAAGACGGAACTATTTATAATTATGTCTGATTTCCCTGATCCTAGAAAAGATTTGGCCAAGTGTCAGAAATTTATTAGACATTTAGGTAATGCACATGAGCCTACTAATAAAGATTGGCGAGTGTTGTTTAGAGCTTGTCTTCCTCTCGATACTGATGTACAAAAGTTCATTAAGGGTTGTAGGTTGGAGAAGGATAAACCCTTAACTGAGGATGACAATCAGGATAATATTGGACGTATAATCACAGAGTTGGCCATATAATTTCCAGTGACTATGGAATGGGGCAAAATATATGCCATCAAACAAAAAGGTAATTAGAATACAACTGATTATTTTTCAAGGGCTCTAGCGGCCATGATTAAGTACACAGGAATATTGGATATAAGGGTGAATCCACTTTACAGGGAGGTAGCTGTTGCAGTATTAATGGACGGCCTCCGGGAGGATCTAAGGACCTGATACAAACCTCTTTTCCTAATTGGAGAGGTCTCAAGGTAAATGATATTAGAGAGCATGCTATAGAACATGATCATATATGTAAAAAGGAAAAAGCACAGAGTGATAGGTTAATGATGTTGCGTATCCAGGCGTTAGAAAAACTACATCCACAACCTCAGAATTATAAAAACCACTATAAGGGACGAAAGAAACGGAAATCTTTGAAGTGTTTTAACTGTCTCAAGAAGGGACATTTGAGGAAAGATTGTAAAGAAAATATTAGAGCCAAGGCTAGGAAATTAGGACCAGGCAAGGCAAGTAATAATCTGTGGTAAGTATTAATGTGTACTTTTAGAAGAAATATACTAATTTTAAAAGGTAATTGTTGTTGTTTTTGCTTGTTTTGTTTTATGTTGTCAAATGTTTGCTCTCCTAATCGCTAGCCGATGGTAAAGAATGGAAATGTTTGTTCTGTTTGCTGTTTTAAGATAACTATCTTGTTTTTCTTCTCACAGATAAAGGTATACAGAAGATATATAGACTTAGGGCTAGATTTACTAACAGGAGTGTTTGGCGGCGGTTTAGCCATCGCCGGATTTACTAAGGCTAAACCCGCCGTCCAAACGGCCAGAAATGATGTTTCCAAACCCGCCTCTGTATAAAGCGCCATGACGGCTTCAACAATGTTCAACATTTAAAATACGTTCACTGTTCTTGCAGGCCAGAAATATTAGTACTGCAATATTTACCTACGTTCACTGTTCTTGCAGTCCAGAAATATTATGCAAAATTAAAATAAGTTCACTGTTCTTGCAGTCCAGAAATATTAGTACAGTGAAATTAAAATATGTTCACTGTTCTTGCAGTCCAGAAATATTAGTACTGCATTATTTACCTATGTTCACTGTTCTTGCAGTCCAGAAATATTATGCAAAATTAAAATACATTCACTGTTCTTGCAGTCCAGAAATATTAGTACTGCAATATTTACCTACGTTTACTGTTCTTGCAGTCCAGAAATATTAGTACTGCAATATTTACCTATGTTCACTGTTCTTGCAGTCCAGAAATATTAGTACTGCAATATTCACCTATGTTAACTGTTCTTGCAGTCCAGAAATATTATGCACAATTAAAATATGTTCACTGTTCTTGCAGTCCAGAAATATTAGTACTGCAATATTTACCAATGTTCACTCTTCTTGCAGGACAGAAATATTAGTACTGCAATATTTACGTATGTTCACTGTTCTTGCAGTCCAGAAATATTAGTACGGCAATATTTACCTATGCTCGCTGTTCTTGCCGTCCAGAAATATTAGTACTGCAATATTTACGTACGTTCACTGTTCTTGCAGTCCAGAAATATTAGTACTGCAATATTTACGTATGTTCACTGTTCTTGCAGTCCAGAAATATTAGTACAGTGAAATTAAAATACGTTCACTGTTCTTGCAGTCCAGAAATATTAGTACTGCATTATTTAACTATGTTCACTGTTCTTGCAGTCCAGAAATATTATGCGAAATTAAAATACATTCACTGTTCTTGCAGGCCAGAAATATTAGTACTGCAATATTTACCTACGTTCGCTGTTCTTGCAGGCCAGAAATATTAGTACTGCAATATTTACCTACGTTTACTGTTCTTGCAGTCCAGAAATATTAGTACTGCAATATTTACCTATGTTCACTGTTCTTGCAGTCCAGAAATATTAGTACTGCAATATTCACCTATGTTAACTGTTCTTGCAGTCCAGAAATATTATGCACAATTAAAATATGTTCACTGTTCTTGCAGGCCAGAAATATTAGTACTGCAATAATTACCTACGTTCACTTGTCTTGCAGTCCAGAAATATTAGTACTGTAAAATGTAAATATGTTCACTGTTCTTGCAGGCCAGAAATATTAGTACTGCAATATTTAGCTACGGTGACTGTTCTTGCAGTCCAGAAATATTAGTACTGCAATATTTACCTACGGTCATTGTTCTTGCAGTCCATAAAAATTAGTACTGCAATATATACCTATGTTCACTGTTCTTGCAGTCCAGAAATATTAGTACTGCAAAATTAAAATACGTTCACTGTTCTTGCAGTCCAGAAATAATTGTACTGCAAAATGAAAATACTTTCACTGTTCTTGCAGGCCAGAAATATTAGTACTGCAATATTTACCTATGTTTACTCTTCTTGCAGGCCAGAAATATTAGTACTGCAATATTTACCTTCGTTCACTGTTCTTGCAGTCCAGAAATATTAGTACTGCAATATTTACCTATGTGCACTGTTCTTGCAGTCCAGAAATAGTATGCACACTTAAAATACGTTCACTGTTCTTGCAGTCCAGAAATATTAGTACTGCAATATTTACCTACGTTCACTGTTCTTGCAGTCCAGAAATATTATGCACAATTAAAATACGTTCACTGTTCTTGCAGTCCAGAAATATTAGTACTGCAATATTTACCTACGTGCACTGTTCTTGCAGTCCAGAAATATTAATACTGCAATATTTACGTACGTTCACTGTTCTTCCAGTCCAGAAATAATAGTACTGCAAAATTAAAATACTTTCACTGTTCTTGCAGTCCAGAAATATTAGTACTGCAATATTTACCTACGTTCACTGTTCTTGCAGTGCAGAAATATTAGTACTGCAATATTTACCTACGTTCACTGTTCTTGCAGTCCAGAAATATAAGTACCAGAAACTATAATGGAGTACAACAATTTGGAGGATAAAGAAGGGAAAGATCAAGACCCACTTCCTCCTAATGCTGAAGCTTATGCCATTAGTCATGACATAGACGATGAAATGCCATCAACGTCGTCTGCCAAGGCCGATACCCAATCTCCTAGTAGAGGGCATGTAAAATCCAAAAACCCAAAGTTCACTAAAATTAGCAAAAAAAGGAAATTAAAAACATCTGAGGAGAAACGTAAACTTGCCAATATGCCATTTACGACATGGAGTGGCAAGGAACGGCTTAGGCCCTGGACCGTGTTCAGGACAAATGATTTAGCTTCACCCAAGGATCTAAGCCCTCCCCCCCCCTCCAAAAAAAATTAAGAGAGTTAAGCTGTCATCAACAGCACAGCAAACAACTTTGCCTTTTAAACAGATGACATTACAAATCCCCAAGGCGAGTCCAAGGGTGTTGGTGGTTGTGAAGCCTGACCTTCCCATCACTGTATGGCTCCTACCACCATTTGCAGCACGCCCTCTGCATATGCTGGAAGGATCACCCACAGTGTAGATCCAGATTTGGATAATGAAGGTGTCAATGTTGTACACCGGGAGAAGGATATTGATGTAGCTGGCGCTGAGGAGGAACTTGACGAGGAGGATGCTGATGTGGTTATCTTAAATGAGCCACCAGGGGGGGGGGGGGGACAGTTGGTGTCCATGGGAAGAAAA
>JAVHZZ010000379.1:0-64000 GCA_036250195.1 Mixophyes australis | reverse complement strand
AATCTTATTTTATACTTATTATTCATCTTATTTTTTCATCTTATTTTTACACTTATTTTTCATCTTATTTTTATACTTATTTTTCATCTTATTTTTATACTTATTTTTTATCTTATTTTTATACTTATTTTTTATACTTATTTTTACACTTATTTTTCATCTTATTTTTATACTTATTTCTCATCATATTTTTCATCTTATTTTTATACTTATTTTTATACTTATTTTTCATCTTATTTTTATACTTATTTTTCATCTTATTTTTATACTTATTTTTTATCTTATTTTTATACTTATTTTTATACATATTTTTCATCTTATTTTTATACTTATTTTTATACTTATTTTTCATCTTATTTTTATACTTATTTTTCATCTTATTTTTATACTTATTTTTTATCTTATTTTTATACTTATTTTTATACATATTTTTCATCTTATTTTTATACTTATTTTTTATCTTATTTTTCATCTTATTTTTATACTTATTTTTTATCTTATTTTTTATCTTATTTTTATACTTATTTTTTATCTTATTTTTTATCTTATTTTTCATCTTATTTTTCTACTTATTTTTCATCTATTTTTTATCTTATTTTTTATCTTATTTTTCATCTTATTTTTATAGTTATTTTTCATCTAATTTTTTATCTTATTTTTATACTTATTTTTTATCTTATTTTTTATCTTATTTTTATACTTATTTTTTATCTTATTTTTATACTTATTTTTTATCTTATTTTTCATCTTATTTTTATACTTATTTTTCATCTTATTTTTCATCTTATTTTTATACTTATTTTTCATCTAATTTTTTATCTTATTTTTATACTTATTTTTCATCTTATTTTTTATCTTATGTTTGATCCTATTTTTATACTTATTTTTTATCTTATTTTTCATCTTATTTTTCATCTTATTTTTTATCTTATTTTTATACTTATTTTTCATCTTATTTTTATACTTATTTCTTATCTTATTTTTCATCTTATTTTTATACTTATTTTTACACTTATTTTTCATCTTATTTTTTTACTTATTTCTCATCTTATTTTTCATCTTATTTTTATACTTATTTTTACACTTATTTTTCATCTTATTTTTATACTTATTTTTCATCTTATTTTTATACTTATTTTTTATCTTATTTTTATACCTATTTTTCATCTTATTTTATACCTATTTCTCATCTTATTTTTATACTTATTTTTTATACTTATTTTTTAATCTTGTAGTTTATCTTATTTTTATTCTTAAATTTTATTTTATTTTTATACTTATTTATACTTATTTTTCATCTCATTTTTGATCTCATTTTTATACTTATTTTTCATCTTATTTTTTATCTTATGTTTGATCCTATTTTTATACTTATTTTTTATCTTATTTTTATACTTATTTTTCATCTTATTTTTCATCTTATTTTTCATCTTATTTTTATACTTATTTTTTATCTTATTTTTATACTTATTTTTTATCTTATTTTTATACTTATTTTTCATCTTATTTTTCAATTTATTTTTACACTTATTTTTCATCTTATTTTTATACTTATTTTTTATCTTCATTTTTATACTTATTTTTTATCTTATTTTTAATCTTATTTTTTCATCGTATTTTTGATCTTATGTTAGATCCTATTTTTATACTTATTTTTTATCTTATTTTTCATCTTATTTTTTCTTATTATTTTTTATCTTATTTTTCATCTTATTTTTATACTTATTTATCATCTTATATTTTATCTTATTTTTAATCTTATTTTTATACTTATTTTTTATCATATTTTTTCTCTTATTTTTATACTTATTTTTTATCTTATTTTTATACTTATTTTTCATCTTATTTTTATACTTATTTCTCATCTTATTTTTCATCTTATTTTTATACTTATTTTTCATCTTATTTTTATACTTATTATTATCTTATTTTTCATCTTATTTTTATACTTATTTTTCATCTTATATTTTATCTTATTTTTCATCTTATTTTTCATTTTTTTTTTATCTTATGTTTTATCTTATTTTTATACTTATTTTTTATCTTATTTTTATACTTATTTTTCATCTTATTTTTCATCTTATTTTTACACTTATTTTTCATCTTATTTTTATACTTATTTTTTATCTTCATTTTTATATTTATTTTTTATCTTATTTTTTATCTTATTTTTTCTTATTATTTTTTATCTTATTTTTCATCTTATTTTTATACTTATTTTTCATCTTATATTTTATCTTATTTTTCATCTTATTTTTATACTTATTATTTATCTTATTTTTTTATCTTATTTTTATACTTTTTTCATCTTATTTTTCATCTTATTTTTATACTTATTTTTCATCTAATTTTTTATCTTATTTTTATACTTATTTTTCATCTAATTTTTTCTCTTATTTTTACACTTATTTTTCATTTTTTTTTTTATCTTATGTTTGATCCTATTTTTATACTTATTTTTTATCTTATTTTTCATCTTATTTTTATACTTATTTTTCATCTTATTTTTATACTTATTTCTCATCATATTTTTCATCTTATTTTTATACTTATTTTTCATCTTATTTTTATACTTATTTTTCATCTTATTTTTATACTTATTTTTCATCTTATTTTTATACTTATTTTTTATCTTATTTTTATACTTATTTTTATACATATTTTTCATCTTATTTTTATACTTATTTCTCATCTTATTTTTATACTTATTTTTATACTTATTTTTCATCTTATTTTTCATCTTATTTTTAATACTTATTTTTTATCTTATTTTTCATCTTTTTTTATAGTTTTTTTCATCTTATTTTTTCATTTTATTTTTTATTCTATTTTACATCTCATTTTTCATGTTATTATTATACTTAATTTTCATTTTATTTTTAATCCTTTTTTAATCTTATTTTTCATCTTATTTTTATCTTATTTTATCTTATTTTTATACTTATTTTTCATCTTATTTTTCATCTTATTTTTCTACTTATTTTTCATCTATTTTTTATCTTATTTTTTATCTTATTTTTCATCTTATTTTTATAGTTATTTTTCATCTAATTTTTTATCTTTTTTTTATACTTATTTTTTATCTTATTTTTCATCTTATTTTTCTACTTATTTTTTATCTTATTTTTTATCTTATTTTTTATCTTATTTTTCATCTTATTTTTTATCTTATTTTTCATCTTATTTTTATACTTATTTTTTATCTTATTTTTATACTTATTTTTCATCTTATTTTTATACTTATTTTTTATCTTATTTTTCTACTTATTTTTCATCTTATTTTTCATCTTATTTTTATACTTATTTTTCATCTAATTTTTTATCTTATTTTTATACTTATTTTTTATCTTATTTTTTATCTTATTTTTATACTTATTTTTTATCTTATTTTTATACTTATTTTTCATCTTATTTTTATACTTATTTTTCATCTTGTTTTTATACTTATTTTTTATCTTATTTTTATACTTATTTTATATCTTATTTTTATACTTATTTTTTATCTTATTTTTATACTTATTTTTCATCTTATTTTTATACTTATTTTTCATCTTGTTTTTATACTTATTTTTTATCTTATTTTTATACTTATTTTATATCTTATTTTTATACTTATTTTTTATCTTATTTTTATACTTATTTTTCATCTTATTTTTTATCTTATTTTTATACTTATTTTTCATCTTATGTTTGATCCTATTTTTATACTTATTTTTACACTTATTTTTCATCTTATTTTTATACTTATTTTTCATCTTATTTTTATACTTATTTTTTATCTTATTTTTATACTTTTTTTATCTTATTTTTATACTTATTTTTCATCTTTTTTTTCATCTTATTTTTCTACTTATTTTTCATCTTATTTTTCATCTTATTTTTATACTTATTTTTTATCTTATTTTTCATCTTATTTTTATACTTATTTTTTATCTTATTTTTTATCTTATTTTTCATCTTATTTTTATACTTATATTTTATCCTATTTTTATACTTATTTTTCATCTAATTTTTTATCTTATTTTTATACTTATTTTTTATCTTATATTTTATCTTATTTTTCATCTTATTTTTATACTTATTTTTTATCCTATTTTTATACTTATTTTTCATCTAATTTTTTATCTTATTTTTATACTTATTTTTTATCTTATTTTTCATCTTATTTTTATACTTATTTTTTATCTTATTTTTATACTTATTTTTTATCTTATTTTTATACTTATTTTTCATCTTATTTTTATACTTATTTTTCATCTTATTTTTATACTTATTTTTTATCTTATTTTTATACTTATTTTTTATCTTATTTTTATACTTATTTCTCATCTTATTTTTCATCTTATTTTTATACTTATTATTCATCTTATTTTTTTTATCTTACTTTTATACTTTTTTTTATCTTATTTTATCTTATTTTTTATCTTATTTTTATACTTATTTTTCATCTTATTTTTATACTTATTTCTCATCTTATTTTTATACTTATTTTTATACTTATTTTTAATACTTATTTTTTATCTTATTTTTCATCTTTTTTTATAGTTTTTTTCATCTTATTTTTTCATTTTATTTTTTATTCTATTTTACATCTCATTTTTCATGTTATTATTATACTTAATTTTCATTTTATTTTTAATCCTTTTTTTATCTTATTTTTCATCTTATTTTTATCTTATTTTATCTTATTTTTATACTTATTTTTCATCTTATTTTTCATCTTATTTTTATACTTTTTTTATCTTATTTTTATACTTATTTTTTATCTTATTTTTCATCTTATTTTTATACTTATTTTTCATCTTATTTTTCATCTTATTTTTATACTTATTTTTCATCTAATTTTTTATCTTATTTTTATACTTATTTTTATACTTATTTTTCATCTTATTTTTATACTTATTTTTCATCTTATTTTTATACTTATTTTTTATCTTATTTTTATACTTATTTTTATACATATTTTTCATCTTATTTTTATACTTATTTTTATACTTATTTTTCATCTTATTTTTATACTTATTTTTCATCTTATTTTTATACTTATTTTTTATCTTATTTTTATACTTATTTTTATACATATTTTTCATCTTATTTTTATACTTATTTTTTATCTTATTTTTCATCTTATTTTTATACTTATTTTTTATCTTATTTTTTATCTTATTTTTATACTTATTTTTTATCTTATTTTTTATCTTATTTTTCATCTTATTTTTCTACTTATTTTTCATCTATTTTTTATCTTATTTTTTATCTTATTTTTCATCTTATTTTTATAGTTATTTTTCATCTAATTTTTTATCTTATTTTTATACTTATTTTTTATCTTATTTTTTATCTTATTTTTATACTTATTTTTTATCTTATTTTTATACTTATTTTTTATCTTATTTTTCATCTTATTTTTATACTTATTTTTCATCTTATTTTTCATCTTATTTTTATACTTATTTTTCATCTAATTTTTTATCTTATTTTTATACTTATTTTTCATCTTATTTTTTATCTTATGTTTGATCCTATTTTTATACTTATTTTTTATCTTATTTTTCATCTTATTTTTCATCTTATTTTTTATCTTATTTTTATACTTATTTTTCATCTTATTTTTATACTTATTTCTTATCTTATTTTTCATCTTATTTTTATACTTATTTTTACACTTATTTTTCATCTTATTTTTTTACTTATTTCTCATCTTATTTTTCATCTTATTTTTATACTTATTTTTACACTTATTTTTCATCTTATTTTTATACTTATTTTTCATCTTATTTTTATACTTATTTTTTATCTTATTTTTATACCTATTTTTCATCTTATTTTATACCTATTTCTCATCTTATTTTTATACTTATTTTTTATACTTATTTTTTAATCTTGTAGTTTATCTTATTTTTATTCTTAAATTTTATTTTATTTTTATACTTATTTATACTTATTTTTCATCTCATTTTTGATCTCATTTTTATACTTATTTTTCATCTTATTTTTTATCTTATGTTTGATCCTATTTTTATACTTATTTTTTATCTTATTTTTATACTTATTTTTCATCTTATTTTTCATCTTATTTTTCATCTTATTTTTATACTTATTTTTTATCTTATTTTTATACTTATTTTTTATCTTATTTTTATACTTATTTTTCATCTTATTTTTCAATTTATTTTTACACTTATTTTTCATCTTATTTTTATACTTATTTTTTATCTTCATTTTTATACTTATTTTTTATCTTATTTTTAATCTTATTTTTTCATCGTATTTTTGATCTTATGTTAGATCCTATTTTTATACTTATTTTTTATCTTATTTTTCATCTTATTTTTTCTTATTATTTTTTATCTTATTTTTCATCTTATTTTTATACTTATTTATCATCTTATATTTTATCTTATTTTTAATCTTATTTTTATACTTATTTTTTATCATATTTTTTCTCTTATTTTTATACTTATTTTTTATCTTATTTTTATACTTATTTTTCATCTTATTTTTATACTTATTTCTCATCTTATTTTTCATCTTATTTTTATACTTATTTTTCATCTTATTTTTATACTTATTATTATCTTATTTTTCATCTTATTTTTATACTTATTTTTCATCTTATATTTTATCTTATTTTTCATCTTATTTTTCATTTTTTTTTTATCTTATGTTTTATCTTATTTTTATACTTATTTTTTATCTTATTTTTATACTTATTTTTCATCTTATTTTTCATCTTATTTTTACACTTATTTTTCATCTTATTTTTATACTTATTTTTTATCTTCATTTTTATATTTATTTTTTATCTTATTTTTTATCTTATTTTTTCTTATTATTTTTTATCTTATTTTTCATCTTATTTTTATACTTATTTTTCATCTTATATTTTATCTTATTTTTCATCTTATTTTTATACTTATTATTTATCTTATTTTTTTATCTTATTTTTATACTTTTTTCATCTTATTTTTCATCTTATTTTTATACTTATTTTTCATCTAATTTTTTATCTTATTTTTATACTTATTTTTCATCTAATTTTTTCTCTTATTTTTACACTTATTTTTCATTTTTTTTTTTATCTTATGTTTGATCCTATTTTTATACTTATTTTTTATCTTATTTTTCATCTTATTTTTATACTTATTTTTCATCTTATTTTTATACTTATTTCTCATCATATTTTTCATCTTATTTTTATACTTATTTTTCATCTTATTTTTATACTTATTTTTCATCTTATTTTTATACTTATTTTTCATCTTATTTTTATACTTATTTTTTATCTTATTTTTATACTTATTTTTATACATATTTTTCATCTTATTTTTATACTTATTTCTCATCTTATTTTTATACTTATTTTTATACTTATTTTTCATCTTATTTTTCATCTTATTTTTAATACTTATTTTTTATCTTATTTTTCATCTTTTTTTATAGTTTTTTTCATCTTATTTTTTCATTTTATTTTTTATTCTATTTTACATCTCATTTTTCATGTTATTATTATACTTAATTTTCATTTTATTTTTAATCCTTTTTTAATCTTATTTTTCATCTTATTTTTATCTTATTTTATCTTATTTTTATACTTATTTTTCATCTTATTTT
The DNA here is from genome assembly GCA_036250195.1 of Mixophyes australis. Classification (NCBI taxonomy): domain Eukaryota; kingdom Metazoa; phylum Chordata; class Amphibia; order Anura; family Limnodynastidae; genus Mixophyes; species Mixophyes australis. Next base: position 56,386 of record JAVHZZ010000379.1, on the reverse strand, counting down.
TCATCTTATTTTTCTACTTATTTTTCATCTATTTTTTATCTTATTTTTTATCTTATTTTTCATCTTATTTTTATAGTTATTTTTCATCTAATTTTTTATCTTTTTTTTATACTTATTTTTTATCTTATTTTTCATCTTATTTTTCTACTTATTTTTTATCTTATTTTTTATCTTATTTTTTATCTTATTTTTCATCTTATTTTTTATCTTATTTTTCATCTTATTTTTATACTTATTTTTTATCTTATTTTTATACTTATTTTTCATCTTATTTTTATACTTATTTTTTATCTTATTTTTCTACTTATTTTTCATCTTATTTTTCATCTTATTTTTATACTTATTTTTCATCTAATTTTTTATCTTATTTTTATACTTATTTTTTATCTTATTTTTTATCTTATTTTTATACTTATTTTTTATCTTATTTTTATACTTATTTTTCATCTTATTTTTATACTTATTTTTCATCTTGTTTTTATACTTATTTTTTATCTTATTTTTATACTTATTTTATATCTTATTTTTATACTTATTTTTTATCTTATTTTTATACTTATTTTTCATCTTATTTTTATACTTATTTTTCATCTTGTTTTTATACTTATTTTTTATCTTATTTTTATACTTATTTTATATCTTATTTTTATACTTATTTTTTATCTTATTTTTATACTTATTTTTCATCTTATTTTTTATCTTATTTTTATACTTATTTTTCATCTTATGTTTGATCCTATTTTTATACTTATTTTTACACTTATTTTTCATCTTATTTTTATACTTATTTTTCATCTTATTTTTATACTTATTTTTTATCTTATTTTTATACTTTTTTTATCTTATTTTTATACTTATTTTTCATCTTTTTTTTCATCTTATTTTTCTACTTATTTTTCATCTTATTTTTCATCTTATTTTTATACTTATTTTTTATCTTATTTTTCATCTTATTTTTATACTTATTTTTTATCTTATTTTTTATCTTATTTTTCATCTTATTTTTATACTTATATTTTATCCTATTTTTATACTTATTTTTCATCTAATTTTTTATCTTATTTTTATACTTATTTTTTATCTTATATTTTATCTTATTTTTCATCTTATTTTTATACTTATTTTTTATCCTATTTTTATACTTATTTTTCATCTAATTTTTTATCTTATTTTTATACTTATTTTTTATCTTATTTTTCATCTTATTTTTATACTTATTTTTTATCTTATTTTTATACTTATTTTTTATCTTATTTTTATACTTATTTTTCATCTTATTTTTATACTTATTTTTCATCTTATTTTTATACTTATTTTTTATCTTATTTTTATACTTATTTTTTATCTTATTTTTATACTTATTTCTCATCTTATTTTTCATCTTATTTTTATACTTATTATTCATCTTATTTTTTTTATCTTACTTTTATACTTTTTTTTATCTTATTTTATCTTATTTTTTATCTTATTTTTATACTTATTTTTCATCTTATTTTTATACTTATTTCTCATCTTATTTTTATACTTATTTTTATACTTATTTTTAATACTTATTTTTTATCTTATTTTTCATCTTTTTTTATAGTTTTTTTCATCTTATTTTTTCATTTTATTTTTTATTCTATTTTACATCTCATTTTTCATGTTATTATTATACTTAATTTTCATTTTATTTTTAATCCTTTTTTTATCTTATTTTTCATCTTATTTTTATCTTATTTTATCTTATTTTTATACTTATTTTTCATCTTATTTTTCATCTTATTTTTATACTTTTTTTATCTTATTTTTATACTTATTTTTTATCTTATTTTTCATCTTATTTTTATACTTATTTTTCATCTTATTTTTCATCTTATTTTTATACTTATTTTTCATCTAATTTTTTATCTTATTTTTATACTTATTTTTTATCTTATTTTTTATCTTATTTTTATAGTTATTTTTCATCTAATTTTTTATCTTTTTTTTATACTTATTTTTTATCTTATTTTTTATCTTATTTTTCATCTTATTTTTTATCTTATTTTTCATCTTATTTTTATACTTATTTTTACACTTATTTTTCATCTTATTTTTATACTTATTTTTCATCTTATTTTTATACTTATTTTTTATCTTATTTTTATACCTATTTTTCATCTTATTTTATACCTATTTCTCATCTTATTTTTATACTTATTTTTTATACTTATTTTTTAATCTTGTAGTTTATCTTATTTTTATTCTTATTTTTACACTTATTTTTTATCTTATTTTTATCTTATTTTTCATCTTATTTTTATACTTATTTTTTATCTTATTTTTATCTTATTTTTATACTTATTTTTTATCTTATTTTTCATCTTATTTTTCATCTTATTTTTATACTTATTTTTTATCTTATTTTTATACTTATTTTTCATCTTATTTTTCAATTTATTTTTACACTTATTTTTCATCTTATTTTTATACTTATTTTTTATCTTCATTTTTATACTTATTTTTTATCTTATTTTTAATCTTATTTTTTCTTCGTATTTTTGATCTTATGTTAGATCCTATTTTTATACTTATTTTTTATCTTATTTTTCATCTTATTTTTTCTTATTATTTTTTATCTTATTTTTCATCTTATTTTTATACTTATTTATCATCTTATATTTTATCTTATTTTTAATCTTATTTTTATACTTATTTTTTATCATATTTTTTCTCTTATTTTTATACTTATTTTTCATCTTATTTTTATACTTATTTTTCATCTTATTTTTTATCTTATTTTTATACTTATTTTTCATCTTATTTTTATACTTATTATTATCTTATTTTTCATCTTATTTTTATACTTATTTTTCATCTTATATTTCATCTTATTTTTCATCTTATTTTTACACTTATTTTTCATCTTATTTTTATACTTATTTTTTATCTTCATTTTTATACTTATTTTTTATCTTATTTTTTATCTTATTTTTTCTTATTATTTTTTATCTTATTTTTCATCTTATTTTTATACTTATTTTTCATCTTATATTTTATCTTATTTTTCATCTTATTTTTATACTTATTATTCATCTTATTTTTTTATCTTATTTTTATACTTTTTTTCATCTTATTTTTCATCTTATTTTTATACTTATTTTTCATCTAATTTTTTATCTTATTTTTATACTTATTTTTCATCTAATTTTTTCTCTTATTTTTACACTTATTTTTCATTTTTTTTTTTATCTTATGTTTGATCCTATTTTTATACTTATTTTTTATCTTATTTTTCATCTTATTTTTCATCTTATTTTTTATCTTATTTTTATAATTATTATTCATCTTATTTTTTTATCTTATTTTTATACTTTTTTTCATCTTATTTTTCATCTTATTTTTATACTTATTTTTCATCTTATTTTTATACTTATTTCTCATCATATTTTTCATCTTATTTTTATACTTATTTTTATACTTATTTTTCATCTTATTTTTACACTTATTTTTCATTTTTTTTTTTATCTTATGTTTGATCCTATTATTATACTTATTTTTTATCTTATTTTTCATCTTATTTTTCATCTTATTTTTTATCTTATTTTTATACTTATTATTCATCTTATTTTTTTATCTTATTTTTATACTTTTTTTCATCTTATTTTTCATCTTATTTTTATACTTATTTTTCATCTAATTTTTTATACTTATTTTTATACTTATTTTTCATCTTATTTTTATACTTATTTTTATACATATTTTTCATCTTATTTTTATACTTATTTCTCATCTTATTTTTATACTTATTTTTATACTTATTTTTCATCTTATTTTTCATCTTTTTTTATAGTTTTTTTCATCTTATTTTTTCATTTTATTTTTTATTCTATTTTACATCTCATTTTTCATGTTATTATTATACTTAATTTTCATTTTATTTTTAATCCTTTTTTTATCTTATTTTTCATCTTATTTTTATCTTATTTTATCTTATTTTTATACTTATTTTTCATCTTATTTTTCATCTTATTTTTCTACTTATTTTTCATCTATTTTTTATCTTATTTTTTATCTTATTTTTCATCTTATTTTTATAGTTATTTTTCATCTAAATTTTTATCTTTTTTTTATACTTATTTTTTATCTTATTTTTTATCTTATTTTTTATCTTATTTTTCATCTTATTTTTTATCTTATTTTTCATCTTATTTTTATACTTATTTTTCATCTTATTTTTATACTTATTTTTTATCTTATTTTTATACTTATTTTTCATCTTATTTTTATACTTATTTTTTATCTTATTTTTATACTTATTTTTCATCTTATTTTTTATCTTATTTTTATACTTATTTTTCATCTTATGTTTGATCCTATTTTTATACTTATTTTTACACTTATTTTTCATCTTATTTTTATACTTATTTTTCATCTTATTTTTATACTTATTTTTTATCTTATTTTTATACTTATTTTTCATCTTATTTTTATACTTATTTTTCATCTTATGTTTGATCCTATTTTTATACTTATTTTTACACTTATTTTTCATCTTATTTTTATACTTATTTTTCATCTTATTTTTATACTTATTTTTTATCTTATTTTTATACTTATTTTTTATACTTATTTTTACACTTATTTTTTATCTTATTTTTATACTTATTTTTCATCTTATGTTTGATCCTATTTTTATACTTATTTTTACACTTATTTTTCATCTTATTTTTATACTTATTTTTCATCTTATTTTTATACTTATTTTTTATCTTATTTTTATACTTATTTTTCATCTTATTTTTATACTTATTTTTCATCTTATGTTTGATCCTATTTTTATACTTATTTTTACACTTATTTTTCATCTTATTTTTATACTTATTTTTCATCTTATTTTTATACTTATTTTTCATCTTATTTTTATACTTATTTTTCATCTTATTTTTATACTTATTTTTTATCTTATTTTTATACTTATTTTTCATCTTATTTTTATACTTATTTTTTATCTTATTTTTATACTTATTTTTCATCTTATTTTTATACTTATTTTTCATCTTATGTTTGATCCTATTTTTATACTTATTTTTACACTTATTTTTCATCTTATTTTTATACTTATTTTTCATCTTATTTTTATACTTATTTTTTATCTTATTTTTATACTTATTTTTCATCTTATTTTTATACTTATTTTTTATCTTATTTTTATACTTATTTTTCATCTTCTTTTTTATCTTATTTTTATACTTATTTTTCATCTTATGTTTGATCCTATTTTTATACTTATTTTTCATCTTTTTTTTCATCTTATTTTTATACTTATTTTTCATCTTATTTTTATACTTATTTTTTATCTTATTTTTATACTTATTTTTTATACTTATTTTTACACTTATTTTTTATCTTATTTTTATACTTATTTTCATCTTATTTTTATACTTATTTCTCATCTTATTTTTATACTTTTTTTATCTTATTTTTATACTTATTTTTCATCTTTTTTTTCATCTTATTTTTATACTTATTTCTCATCTTATTTTTATACTTTTTTTATCTTATTTTTATACTTATTTTTCATCTTTTTTTTCATCTTATTTTTCTACTTATTTTTCATCTTATTTTTCATCTTATTTTTATACTTATTTTTCATCTAATTTTTTATCTTATTTTTATACTTATTTTTTATCTTATTTTTTATCTTATTTTTCATCTTATTTTTATACTTATTTTTTATCTTATTTTTATACTTATTTTTCATCTTATTTTTATACTTATTTTTTATCTTATTTTTATACTTATTTTTATACTTATTTTTCATCTTATGTTTGATCCTATTTTTATACTTATTTTTACACTTATTTTTCATCTTATTTTTATACTTATTTTTCATCTTATTTTTATACTTATTTTTTATCTTATTTTTATACTTTTTTTATCTTATTTTTATACTTATTTTTCATCTTTTTTTTCATCTTATTTTTCTACTTATTTTTCATCTTATTTTTCATCTTATTTTTATACTTATTTTTTATCTTATTTTTCATCTTATTTTTATACTTATTTTTTATCTTATTTTTTATCTTATTTTTCATCTTATTTTTATACTTATATTTTATCCTATTTTTATACTTATTTTTCATCTAATTTTTTATCTTATTTTTATACTTATTTTTTATCTTATATTTTATCTTATTTTTCATCTTATTTTTATACTTATTTTTTATCCTATTTTTATACTTATTTTTCATCTAATTTTTTATCTTATTTTTATACTTATTTTTTATCTTATTTTTATACTTATTTTTTATCTTATTTTTCATCTTTTTTTATAGTTTTTTTCATCTTATTTTTTCATTTTATTTTTTATTCTATTTTACATCTCATTTTTCATGTTATTATTATACTTAATTTTCATTTTATTTTTAATCCTTTTTTTATCTTATTTTTCATCTTATTTTTATCTTATTTTATCTTATTTTTATACTTATTTTTCATCTTATTTTTCATCTTATTTTTATACTTTTTTTATCTTATTTTTATACTTATTTTTTATCTTATTTTTCATCTTATTTTTATACTTATTTTTCATCTTATTTTTCATCTTATTTTTATACTTATTTTTCATCTAATTTTTTATCTTATTTTTATACTTATTTTTTATCTTATTTTTTATCTTATTTTTTATCTTATTTTTCATCTTATTTTTCTACTTATTTTTCATCTATTTTTTATCTTATTTTTTATCTTATTTTTCATCTTATTTTTCATCTTATTTTTATACTTATTTTTTATCTTATTTTTATACTTATTTTTTATCTTATTTTTATACTTATTTTTCATCTTATTTTTCAATTTATTTTTACACTTATTTTTCATCTTATTTTTATACTTATTTTTTATCTTCATTTTTATACTTATTTTTTATCTTATTTTTAATCTTATTTTTTCATCGTATTTTTGATCTTATGTTAGATCCTATTTTTATACTTATTTTTTATCTTATTTTTCATCTTATTTTTTCTTATTATTTTTTATCTTATTTTTCATCTTATTTTTATACTTATTTATCATCTTATATTTTATCTTATTTTTAATCTTATTTTTATACTTATTTTTTATCATATTTTTTCTCTTATTTTTATACTTATTTTTTATCTTATTTTTATACTTATTTTTCATCTTATTTTTATACTTATTTCTCATCTTATTTTTCATCTTATTTTTATACTTATTTTTCATCTTATTTTTATACTTATTATTATCTTATTTTTCATCTTATTTTTATACTTATTTTTCATCTTATATTTTATCTTATTTTTCATCTTATTTTTCATTTTTTTTTTATCTTATGTTTTATCTTATTTTTATACTTATTTTTTATCTTATTTTTATACTTATTTTTCATCTTATTTTTCATCTTATTTTTACACTTATTTTTCATCTTATTTTTATACTTATTTTTTATCTTCATTTTTATATTTATTTTTTATCTTATTTTTTATCTTATTTTTTCTTATTATTTTTTATCTTATTTTTCATCTTATTTTTATACTTATTTTTCATCTTATATTTTATCTTATTTTTCATCTTATTTTTATACTTATTATTTATCTTATTTTTTTATCTTATTTTTATACTTTTTTCATCTTATTTTTCATCTTATTTTTATACTTATTTTTCATCTAATTTTTTATCTTATTTTTATACTTATTTTTCATCTAATTTTTTCTCTTATTTTTACACTTATTTTTCATTTTTTTTTTTATCTTATGTTTGATCCTATTTTTATACTTATTTTTTATCTTATTTTTCATCTTATTTTTATACTTATTTTTCATCTTATTTTTATACTTATTTCTCATCATATTTTTCATCTTATTTTTATACTTATTTTTCATCTTATTTTTATACTTATTTTTCATCTTATTTTTATACTTATTTTTCATCTTATTTTTATACTTATTTTTTATCTTATTTTTATACTTATTTTTATACATATTTTTCATCTTATTTTTATACTTATTTCTCATCTTATTTTTATACTTATTTTTATACTTATTTTTCATCTTATTTTTCATCTTATTTTTAATACTTATTTTTTATCTTATTTTTCATCTTTTTTTATAGTTTTTTTCATCTTATTTTTTCATTTTATTTTTTATTCTATTTTACATCTCATTTTTCATGTTATTATTATACTTAATTTTCATTTTATTTTTAATCCTTTTTTAATCTTATTTTTCATCTTATTTTTATCTTATTTTATCTTATTTTTATACTTATTTTTCATCTTATTTTTCATCTTATTTTTCTACTTATTTTTCATCTATTTTTTATCTTATTTTTTATCTTATTTTTCATCTTATTTTTATAGTTATTTTTCATCTAATTTTTTATCTTTTTTTTATACTTATTTTTTATCTTATTTTTCATCTTATTTTTCTACTTATTTTTTATCTTATTTTTTATCTTATTTTTTATCTTATTTTTCATCTTATTTTTTATCTTATTTTTCATCTTATTTTTATACTTATTTTTTATCTTATTTTTATACTTATTTTTCATCTTATTTTTATACTTATTTTTTATCTTATTTTTCTACTTATTTTTCATCTTATTTTTCATCTTATTTTTATACTTATTTTTCATCTAATTTTTTATCTTATTTTTATACTTATTTTTTATCTTATTTTTTATCTTATTTTTATACTTATTTTTTATCTTATTTTTATACTTATTTTTCATCTTATTTTTATACTTATTTTTCATCTTGTTTTTATACTTATTTTTTATCTTATTTTTATACTTATTTTATATCTTATTTTTATACTTATTTTTTATCTTATTTTTATACTTATTTTTCATCTTATTTTTATATTATTTTTCATCTTATTTTTATACTTATTTTTTATCTTATTTTTATACTTTTTTTATCTTATTTTTATACTTATTTTTCATCTTTTTTTTCATCTTATTTTTCTACTTATTTTTCATCTTATTTTTCATCTTATTTTTATACTTATTTTTTATCTTATTTTTCATCTTATTTTTATACTTATTTTTTATCTTATTTTTTATCTTATTTTTCATCTTATTTTTATACTTATTTTTTATCCTATTTTTATACTTATTTTTCATCTAATTTTTTATCTTATTTTTATACTTATTTTTTATCTTATTTTTTCATTTTATTTTTTATTCTATTTTACATCTCATTTTTCATGTTATTATTATACTTAATTTTCATTTTATTTTTAATCCTTTTTTAATCTTATTTTTCATCTTATTTTTATCTTATTTTATCTTATTTTTATACTTATTTTTCATCTTATTTTTCATCTTATTTTTCTACTTATTTTTCATCTATTTTTTATCTTATTTTTTATCTTATTTTTCATCTTATTTTTATAGTTATTTTTCATCTAATTTTTTATCTTTTTTTTATACTTATTTTTTATCTTATTTTTCATCTTATTTTTCTACTTATTTTTTATCTTATTTTTTATCTTATTTTTTATCTTATTTTTCATCTTATTTTTTATCTTATTTTTCATCTTATTTTTATACTTATTTTTTATCTTATTTTTATACTTATTTTTCATCTTATTTTTATACTTATTTTTTATCTTATTTTTCTACTTATTTTTCATCTTATTTTTCATCTTATTTTTATACTTATTTTTCATCTAATTTTTTATCTTATTTTTATACTTATTTTTTATCTTATTTTTTATCTTATTTTTATACTTATTTTTTATCTTATTTTTATACTTATTTTTCATCTTATTTTTATACTTATTTTTCATCTTGTTTTTATACTTATTTTTTATCTTATTTTTATACTTATTTTTCATCTTATTTTTATACTTATTTTTCATCTTGTTTTTATACTTATTTTTTATCTTATTTTTATACTTATTTTATATCTTATTTTTATACTTATTTTTTATCTTATTTTTATACTTATTTTTCATCTTATTTTTTATCTTATTTTTATACTTATTTTTCATCTTATGTTTGATCCTATTTTTATACTTATTTTTACACTTATTTTTCATCTTATTTTTATACTTATTTTTCATCTTATTTTTATACTTATTTTTTATCTTATTTTTATACTTTTTTTATCTTATTTTTATACTTATTTTTCATCTTTTTTTTCATCTTATTTTTCTACTTATTTTTCATCTTATTTTTCATCTTATTTTTATACTTATTTTTTATCTTATTTTTCATCTTATTTTTATACTTATTTTTTATCTTATTTTTTATCTTATTTTTCATCTTATTTTTATACTTATATTTTATCCTATTTTTATACTTATTTTTCATCTAATTTTTTATCTTATTTTTATACTTATTTTTTATCTTATATTTTATCTTATTTTTCATCTTATTTTTATACTTATTTTTTATCCTATTTTTATACTTATTTTTCATCTAATTTTTTATCTTATTTTTATACTTATTTTTTATCTTATTTTTCATCTTATTTTTATACTTATTTTTTATCTTATTTTTATACTTATTTTTTATCTTATTTTTATACTTATTTTTCATCTTATTTTTATACTTATTTTTCATCTTATTTTTATACTTATTTTTTATCTTATTTTTATACTTATTTTTTATCTTATTTTTATACTTATTTCTCATCTTATTTTTCATCTTATTTTTATACTTATTATTCATCTTATTTTTTTTATCTTACTTTTATACTTTTTTTTATCTTATTTTATCTTATTTTTTATCTTATTTTTATACTTATTTTTCATCTTATTTTTATACTTATTTCTCATCTTATTTTTATACTTATTTTTATACTTATTTTTCATCTTATTTTTAATACTTATTTTTTATCTTATTTTTCATCTTTTTTTATAGTTTTTTTCATCTTATTTTTTCATTTTATTTTTTATTCTATTTTACATCTCATTTTTCATGTTATTATTATACTTAATTTTCATTTTATTTTTAATCCTTTTTTTATCTTATTTTTCATCTTATTTTTATCTTATTTTATCTTATTTTTATACTTATTTTTCATCTTATTTTTCATCTTATTTTTATACTTTTTTTATCTTATTTTTATACTTATTTTTTATCTTATTTTTCATCTTATTTTTATACTTATTTTTCATCTTATTTTTCATCTTATTTTTATACTTATTTTTCATCTAATTTTTTATCTTATTTTTATACTTATTTTTTATCTTATTTTTTATCTTATTTTTATAGTTATTTTTCATCTAATTTTTTATCTTTTTTTTATACTTATTTTTTATCTTATTTTTTATCTTATTTTTCATCTTATTTTTTATCTTATTTTTCATCTTATTTTTATACTTATTTTTACACTTATTTTTCATCTTATTTTTATACTTATTTTTCATCTTATTTTTATACTTATTTTTTATCTTATTTTTATACCTATTTTTCATCTTATTTTATACCTATTTCTCATCTTATTTTTATACTTATTTTTTATACTTATTTTTTAATCTTGTAGTTTATCTTATTTTTATTCTTAAATTTTATTTTATTTTTATACTTATTTATACTTATTTTTCATCTCATTTTTTATCTCATTTTTATACTTATTTTTCATCTTATTTTTTATCTTATGTTTGATCCTATTTTTATACTTATTTTTTATCTTATTTTTATACTTATTTTTTATCTTATTTTTATCTTATTTTTCATCTTATTTTTATACTTATTTTTTATCTTATTTTTATCTTATTTTTATACTTATTTTTCATCTTATTTTTCATCTTATTTTTCATCTTATTTTTATACTTATTTTTCATCTTATTTTTCAATTTATTTTTACACTTATTTTTCATCTTATTTTTATACTTATTTTTTATCTTCATTTTTATACTTATTTTTTATCTTATTTTTAATCTTATTTTTTCTTCGTATTTTTGATCTTATGTTAGATCCTATTTTTATACTTATTTTTTATCTTATTTTTCATCTTATTTTTTCTTATTATTTTTTATCTTATTTTTCATCTTATTTTTATACTTATTTATCATCTTATATTTTATCTTATTTTTAATCTTATTTTTATACTTATTTTTTATCATATTTTTTCTCTTATTTTTATACTTATTTTTCATCTTATTTTTATACTTATTTTTCATCTTATTTTTTATCTTATTTTTATACTTATTTTTCATCTTATTTTTATACTTATTATTATCTTATTTTTCATCTTATTTTTATACTTATTTTTCATCTTATATTTCATCTTATTTTTCATCTTATTTTTACACTTATTTTTCATCTTATTTTTATACTTATTTTTTATCTTCATTTTTATACTTATTTTTTATCTTATTTTTTATCTTATTTTTTCTTATTATTTTTTATCTTATTTTTCATCTTATTTTTATACTTATTTTTCATCTTATATTTTATCTTATTTTTCATCTTATTTTTATACTTATTATTCATCTTATTTTTTTATCTTATTTTTATACTTTTTTTCATCTTATTTTTCATCTTATTTTTATACTTATTTTTCATCTAATTTTTTATCTTATTTTTATACTTATTTTTCATCTAATTTTTTCTCTTATTTTTACACTTATTTTTCATTTTTTTTTTTATCTTATGTTTGATCCTATTTTTATACTTATTTTTTATCTTATTTTTCATCTTATTTTTCATCTTATTTTTTATCTTATTTTTATAATTATTATTCATCTTATTTTTTTATCTTATTTTTATACTTTTTTTCATCTTATTTTTCATCTTATTTTTATACTTATTTTTCATCTTATTTTTATACTTATTTCTCATCATATTTTTCATCTTATTTTTATACTTATTTTTATACTTATTTTTCATCTTATTTTTACACTTATTTTTCATTTTTTTTTTTATCTTATGTTTGATCCTATTTTTATACTTATTTTTTATCTTATTTTTCATCTTATTTTTCATCTTATTTTTTATCTTATTTTTATACTTATTATTCATCTTATTTTTTTATCTTATTTTTATACTTTTTTTCATCTTATTTTTCATCTTATTTTTATACTTATTTTTCATCTAATTTTTTATACTTATTTTTATACTTATTTTTCATCTTATTTTTATACTTATTTTTATACATATTTTTCATCTTATTTTTATACTTATTTCTCATCTTATTTTTATACTTATTTTTATACTTATTTTTCATCTTATTTTTCATCTTTTTTTATAGTTTTTTTCATCTTATTTTTTCATTTTATTTTTTATTCTATTTTACATCTCATTTTTCATGTTATTATTATACTTAATTTTCATTTTATTTTTAATCCTTTTTTTATCTTATTTTTCATCTTATTTTTATCTTATTTTATCTTATTTTTATACTTATTTTTCATCTTATTTTTCATCTTATTTTTCTACTTATTTTTCATCTATTTTTTATCTTATTTTTTATCTTATTTTTCATCTTATTTTTATAGTTATTTTTCATCTAAATTTTTATCTTTTTTTTATACTTATTTTTTATCTTATTTTTTATCTTATTTTTTATCTTATTTTTCATCTTATTTTTTATCTTATTTTTCATCTTATTTTTATACTTATTTTTCATCTTATTTTTATACTTATTTTTTATCTTATTTTTATACTTATTTTTCATCTTATTTTTATACTTATTTTTTATCTTATTTTTATACTTATTTTTCATCTTATTTTTTATCTTATTTTTATACTTATTTTTCATCTTATGTTTGATCCTATTTTTATACTTATTTTTACACTTATTTTTCATCTTATTTTTATACTTATTTTTCATCTTATTTTTATACTTATTTTTTATCTTATTTTTATACTTATTTTTTATACTTATTTTTACACTTATTTTTTATCTTATTTTTATACTTATTTTTCATCTTATGTTTGATCCTATTTTTATACTTATTTTTACACTTATTTTTCATCTTATTTTTATACTTATTTTTCATCTTATTTTTATACTTATTTTTTATCTTATTTTTATACTTATTTTTCATCTTATTTTTATACTTATTTTTCATCTTATGTTTGATCCTATTTTTATACTTATTTTTACACTTATTTTTCATCTTATTTTTATACTTATTTTTCATCTTATTTTTATACTTATTTTTCATCTTATTTTTATACTTATTTTTCATCTTATTTTTATACTTATTTTTTATCTTATTTTTATACTTATTTTTCATCTTATTTTTATACTTATTTTTTATCTTATTTTTATACTTATTTTTCATCTTATTTTTATACTTATTTTTCATCTTATGTTTGATCCTATTTTTATACTTATTTTTACACTTATTTTTCATCTTATTTTTATACTTATTTTTCATCTTATTTTTATACTTATTTTTTATCTTATTTTTATACTTATTTTTCATCTTATTTTTATACTTATTTTTTATCTTATTTTTATACTTATTTTTCATCTTCTTTTTTATCTTATTTTTATACTTATTTTTCATCTTATGTTTGATCCTATTTTTATACTTATTTTTACACTTATTTTTCATCTTATTTTTATACTTATTTTTCATCTTATTTTTATACTTATTTTTTATCTTATTTTTATACTTATTTTTTATACTTATTTTTACACTTATTTTTTATCTTATTTTTATACTTATTTTCATCTTATTTTTATACTTATTTCTCATCTTATTTTTATACTTTTTTTATCTTATTTTTATACTTATTTTTCATCTTTTTTTTCATCTTATTTTTATACTTATTTCTCATCTTATTTTTATACTTTTTTTATCTTATTTTTATACTTATTTTTCATCTTTTTTTTCATCTTATTTTTCTACTTATTTTTCATCTTATTTTTCATCTTATTTTTATACTTATTTTTCATCTAATTTTTTATCTTATTTTTATACTTATTTTTTATCTTATTTTTTATCTTATTTTTCATCTTATTTTTATACTTATTTTTTATCTTATTTTTATACTTATTTTTCATCTTATTTTTATACTTATTTTTTATCTTATTTTTATACTTATTTTTCATCTTATTTTTATACTTATTTTTTATCTTATTTTTATACTTATTTTTCATCTTATTTTTATACTTATTTTTTATCTTATTTTTATACTTATTTTTCATCTTATTTTTATACTTATTTTTTATCTTATTTTTATACTTATTTTTCATCTTATTTTTTATCTTATTTTTATACTTATTTTTCATCTTATGTTTGATCCTATTTTTATACTTATTTTTACACTTATTTTTCATCTTATTTTTATACTTATTTTTCATCTTATTTTTATACTTATTTTTTATCTTATTTTTATACTTTTTTTATCTTATTTTTATACTTATTTTTCATCTTTTTTTTCATCTTATTTTTCTACTTATTTTTCATCTTATTTTTCATCTTATTTTTATACTTATTTTTTATCTTATTTTTCATCTTATTTTTATACTTATTTTTTATCTTATTTTTTATCTTATTTTTCATCTTATTTTTATACTTATATTTTATCCTATTTTTATACTTATTTTTCATCTAATTTTTTATCTTATTTTTATACTTATTTTTTATCTTATATTTTATCTTATTTTTCATCTTATTTTTATACTTATTTTTTATCCTATTTTTATACTTATTTTTCATCTAATTTTTTATCTTATTTTTATACTTATTTTTTATCTTATTTTTATACTTATTTTTTATCTTATTTTTCATCTTTTTTTATAGTTTTTTTCATCTTATTTTTTCATTTTATTTTTTATTCTATTTTACATCTCATTTTTCATGTTATTATTATACTTAATTTTCATTTTATTTTTAATCCTTTTTTTATCTTATTTTTCATCTTATTTTTATCTTATTTTATCTTATTTTTATACTTATTTTTCATCTTATTTTTCATCTTATTTTTATACTTTTTTTATCTTATTTTTATACTTATTTTTTATCTTATTTTTCATCTTATTTTTATACTTATTTTTCATCTTATTTTTCATCTTATTTTTATACTTATTTTTCATCTAATTTTTTATCTTATTTTTATACTTATTTTTTATCTTATTTTTTATCTTATTTTTTATCTTATTTTTCATCTTATTTTTCTACTTATTTTTCATCTATTTTTTATCTTATTTTTTATCTTATTTTTCATCTTATTTTTATAGTTATTTTTCATCTAATTTTTTATCTTTTTTTTATACTTATTTTTTATCTTATTTTTTATCTTATTTTTTATCTTATTTTTCATCTTATTTTTTATCTTATTTTTCATCTTATTTTTATACTTATTTTTACACTTATTTTTCATCTTATTTTTATACTTATTTTTCATCTTATTTTTATACTTATTTTTTATCTTATTTTTATACCTATTTTTCATCTTATTTTATACCTATTTCTCATCTTATTTTTATACTTATTTTTTATACTTATTTTTTAATCTTGTAGTTTATCTTATTTTTATTCTTAAATTTTATTTTATTTTTATACTTATTTATACTTATTTTTCATCTCATTTTTTATCTCATTTTTATACTTATTTTTCATCTTATTTTTTATCTTATGTTTGATCCTATTTTTATACTTATTTTTTATCTTATTTTTATACTTATTTTTTATCTTATTTTTATCTTATTTTTCATCTTATTTTTATACTTATTTTTTATCTTATTTTTATCTTATTTTTATACTTATTTTTCATCTTATTTTTCATCTTATTTTTCATCTTATTTTTATACTTATTTTTTATCTTATTTTTATACTTATTTTTTATCTTATTTTTATACTTATTTTTCATCTTATTTTTCAATTTATTTTTACACTTATTTTTCATCTTATTTTTATACTTATTTTTTATCTTCATTTTTATACTTATTTCTCATCTTATTTTTCATCTTATTTTTATACTTATTTCTCATCTTATTTTTCATCTTATTTTTATACTTATTTTTCATCTTATTTTTATACTTATTATTATCTTATTTTTCATCTTATTTTTATACTTATTTTTCATCTTATATTTTATCTTATTTTTCATCTTATTTTTATACTTATTATTCATCTTATTTTTTTATCTTATTTTTATACTTATTTTTCATCTTATTTTTATACTTATTTTTTATCTTCATTTTTATACTTATTTTTTATCTTATTTTTATACTTATTTTTCATCTAATTTTTTCTCTTATTTTTACACTTATTTTTTATCTTATTTTTATACTTATTATTCATCTTATTTTTTTATCTTATTTTTATACTTTTTTTCATCTTATTTTTCATCTTATTTTTATACTTATTTTTCATCTTATTTTTATACTTATTTCTCATCATATTTTTCATCTTATTTTTATACTTATTTTTATACTTATTTTTCATCTTATTTTTTATCTTATTTTTATACTTATTTTTCATCTTATGTTTGATCCTATTTTTATACTTATTTTTACACTTATTTTTCATCTTATTTTTATACTTATTTTTCATCTTATTTTTATACTTATTTTTTATCTTATTTTTATACTTATTTTTTATACTTATTTTTACACTTATTTTTTATCTTATTTTTATACTTATTTTTCATCTTATGTTTGATCCTATTTTTATACTTATTTTTACACTTATTTTTCATCTTATTTTTATACTTATTTTTCATCTTATTTTTATACTTATTTTTTATCTTATTTTTATACTTATTTTTCATCTTATTTTTATACTTATTTTTTATCTTATTTTTATACTTATTTTTCATCTTCTTTTTTATCTTATTTTTATACTTATTTTTCATCTTATGTTTGATCCTATTTTTATACTTATTTTTACACTTATTTTTCATCTTATTTTTATACTTATTTTTCATCTTATTTTTATACTTATTTTTTATCTTATTTTTATACTTATTTTTTATACTTATTTTTACACTTATTTTTTATCTTATTTTTATACTTATTTTCATCTTATTTTTATACTTATTTCTCATCTTATTTTTATACTTTTTTTATCTTATTTTTATACTTATTTTTCATCTTTTTTTTCATCTTATTTTTATACTTATTTCTCATCTTATTTTTATACTTTTTTTATCTTATTTTTATACTTATTTTTCATCTTTTTTTTCATCTTATTTTTATACTTATTTCTCATCTTATTTTTATACTTTTTTTATCTTATTTTTATACTTATTTTTCATCTTTTTTTTCATCTTATTTTTATACTTATTTTTCATCTTATTTTTCATCTTATTTTTATACTTATTTTTCATCTAATTTTTTATCTTATTTTTATACTTATTTTTTATCTTATTTTTTATCTTATTTTTCATCTTATTTTTATACTTATTTTTTATCTTATTTTTATACTTATTTTTCATCTTATTTTTATACTTATTTTTCATCTTATTTTTATACTTATTTTTTATCTTATTTTTATACTTATTTTTCATCTTATTTTTATACTTATTTTTTATCTTATTTTTATACTTATTTTTCATCTTATTTTTATACTTATTTTTTATCTTATTTTTATACTTATTTTTCATCTTATTTTTTATCTTATTTTTATACTTATTTTTCATCTTATGTTTGATCCTATTTTTATACTTATTTTTACACTTATTTTTCATCTTATTTTTATACTTATTTTTCATCTTATTTTTATACTTATTTTTTATCTTATTTTTATACTTTTTTTATCTTATTTTTATACTTATTTTTCATCTTTTTTTTCATCTTATTTTTCTACTTATTTTTCATCTTATTTTTCATCTTATTTTTATACTTATTTTTTATCTTATTTTTCATCTTATTTTTATACTTATTTTTTATCTTATTTTTTATCTTATTTTTCATCTTATTTTTATACTTATATTTTATCCTATTTTTATACTTATTTTTCATCTAATTTTTTATCTTATTTTTATACTTATTTTTTATCTTATATTTTATCTTATTTTTCATCTTATTTTTATACTTATTTTTTATCCTATTTTTATACTTATTTTTCATCTAATTTTTTATCTTATTTTTATACTTATTTTTTATCTTATTTTTATACTTATTTTTTATCTTATTTTTCATCTTTTTTTATAGTTTTTTTCATCTTATTTTTTCATTTTATTTTTTATTCTATTTTACATCTCATTTTTCATGTTATTATTATACTTAATTTTCATTTTATTTTTAATCCTTTTTTTATCTTATTTTTCATCTTATTTTTATCTTATTTTATCTTATTTTTATACTTATTTTTCATCTTATTTTTCATCTTATTTTTATACTTTTTTTATCTTATTTTTATACTTATTTTTTATCTTATTTTTCATCTTATTTTTATACTTATTTTTCATCTTATTTTTCATCTTATTTTTATACTTATTTTTCATCTAATTTTTTATCTTATTTTTATACTTATTTTTTATCTTATTTTTTATCTTATTTTTTATCTTATTTTTTATCTTATTTTTCATCTTATTTTTATAGTTATTTTTCATCTAATTTTTTATCTTTTTTTTATACTTATTTTTTATCTTATTTTTTATCTTATTTTTTATCTTATTTTTCATCTTATTTTTTATCTTATTTTTCATCTTATTTTTATACTTATTTTTACACTTATTTTTCATCTTATTTTTATACTTATTTTTCATCTTATTTTTATACTTATTTTTTATCTTATTTTTATACCTATTTTTCATCTTATTTTATACCTATTTCTCATCTTATTTTTATACTTATTTTTTATACTTATTTTTTAATCTTGTAGTTTATCTTATTTTTATTCTTAAATTTTATTTTATTTTTATACTTATTTATACTTATTTTTCATCTCATTTTTTATCTCATTTTTATACTTATTTTTCATCTTATTTTTTATCTTATGTTTGATCCTATTTTTATACTTATTTTTTATCTTATTTTTATACTTATTTTTTATCTTATTTTTATCTTATTTTTCATCTTATTTTTATACTTATTTTTTATCTTATTTTTATCTTATTTTTATACTTATTTTTCATCTTATTTTTCATCTTATTTTTCATCTTATTTTTATACTTATTTTTTATCTTATTTTTATACTTATTTTTCATCTTATTTTTCAATTTATTTTTACACTTATTTTTCATCTTATTTTTATACTTATTTTTTATCTTCATTTTTATACTTATTTTTTATCTTATTTTTAATCTTATTTTTTCTTCATATTTTTGATCTTATGTTAGATCCTATTTTTATACTTATTTTTTATCTTATTTTTCATCTTATTTTTTCTTATTATTTTTTATCTTATTTTTCATCTTATTTTTATACTTATTTATCATCTTATATTTTATCTTATTTTTAATCTTATTTTTATACTTATTTTTTATCATATTTTTTCTCTTATTTTTATACTTATTTTTCATCTTATTTTTATACTTATTTCTCATCTTATTTTTCATCTTATTTTTATACTTATTTCTCATCTTATTTTTCATCTTATTTTTATACTTATTTTTCATCTTATTTTTATACTTATTATTATCTTATTTTTCATCTTATTTTTATACTTATTTTTCATCTTATATTTTATCTTATTTTTCATCTTATTTTTATACTTATTATTCATCTTATTTTTTTATCTTATTTTTATACTTTTTTTCATCTTATTTTTCATCTTATTTTTATACTTATTTTTCATCTAATTTTTTATCTTATTTTTATACTTATTTTTCATCTAATTTTTTCTCTTATTTTTATACTTATTTTTCATTTTTTTTTTATCTTATGTTTTATCTTATTTTTATACTTATTTTTTATCTTATTTTTATACTTATTTTTCATCTTATTTTTCATCTTATTTTTACACTTATTTTTCATCTTATTTTTATACTTATTTTTTATCTTCATTTTTATACTTATTTTTTATCTTATTTTTTATCTTATTTTTTCTTATTATTTTTTATCTTATTTTTCATCTTATTTTTATACTTATTTTTCATCTTATATTTTATCTTATTTTTCATCTTATTTTTATACTTATTATTCATCTTATTTTTTTATCTTATTTTTATACTTATTTTTCATCTTATTTTTATACTTATTTTTTATCTTATTTTTCATCTTATTTTTTATCTTATTTTTATACTTATTTTTCATCTTATGTTTGATCCTATTTTTATACTTATTTTTACACTTATTTTTCATCTTATTTTTATACTTATTTTTCATCTTATTTTTATACTTATTTTTTATCTTATTTTTATACTTATTTTCATCTTATTTTTATACTTATTTCTCATCTTATTTTTATACTTTTTTTATCTTATTTTTATACTTATTTTTCATCTTTTTTTTCATCTTATTTTCATACTTATTTCTCATCTTATTTTTATACTTTTTTTATCTTATTTTTATACTTATTTTTCATCTTTTTTTTCATCTTATTTTTCTACTTATTTTTCATCTTATTTTTCATCTTATTTTTATACTTATTTTTCATCTAATTTTTTATCTTATTTTTATACTTATTTTTTATCTTATTTTTTATCTTATTTTTCATCTTATTTTTATACTTATTTTTTATCCTATTTTTATACTTATTTTTCATCTTATTTTTTATCTTATTTTTATACTTATTTTTTATCTTATTTTTCATCTTATTTTTATACTTATTTTTTATCTTATTTTTATACTTATTTTTTATCTTATTTTTATACTTATTTTTTATCTTCATTTTTATACTTATTTTTATACTTATTTTTTATCTTATTTTTCATCTTATTTTTTCTTATTATTTTTTATCTTATTTTTCATCTTATTTTTATACTTATTTTTCATCTAATTTTTTATCTTATTTTTATACTTATTTTTTATCTTATTTTTATACTTATTTTTTATCTTCATTTTTATACTTATTTTTATACTTATTTTTTATCTTATTTTTCATCTTATTTTTTCTTATTATTTTTTATCTTATTTTTCATCTTATTTTTATACTTATTTTTCATCTAATTTTTTATCTTATTTTTATACTTATTTTTTATCTTATTTTTCATCTTATTTTTATACTTATTTTTTATCCTATTTTTATACTTATTTTTCATCTAATTTTTTATCTTATTTTTATACTTATTTTTTATCCTATTTTTATACTTATTTTTCATCTAATTTTTTATCTTATTTTTATACTTATTTTTTATCTTATTTTTCATCTTATTTTTATACTTATTTTTTATCTTATTTTTATACTTATTTTTTATCTAATTTTTTATCTTATTTTTATACTTATTTTTTATCTTATTTTTCATCTTATTTTTATACTTATTTTTCATCTAATTTTTTATCTTATTTTTATACTTATTTTTTATCTTATTTTTCATCTTATTTTTATACTTATTTTTTATCCTATTTTTATACTTATTTTTCATCTAATTTTTTATCTTATTTTTATACTTATTTTTTATCCTATTTTTATACTTATTTTTCATCTAATTTTTTATCTTATTTTTATACTTATTTTTTATCTTATTTTTCATCTTATTTTTATACTTATTTTTTATCTTATTTTTATACTTATTTTTTATCTTATTTTTATACTTATTTTTTATCTTCATTTTTATACTTATTTTTATACTTATTTTTTATCTTATTTTTCATCTTATTTTTTCTTATTATTTTTTATCTTATTTTTCATCTTATTTTTATACTTATTTTTCATCTAATTTTTTATCTTATTTTTATACTTATTTTTTATCTTATTTTTCATCTTATTTTTATACTTATTTTTATACTTATTTTTCATCTTATATTTTATCTTATTTTTCATCTTATTTTTATACTTATTATTCATCTTATTTTTTTATCTTATTTTTATACTTATTTTTGCACTTATTTTTCATCTTATTTTTATACTTATTTTTTATCTTCATTTTTATACTTATTTTTTGTCTTTTTTTTTTATCTTATTTTTAATCTTATTTTTTCTTTATATTTTTGATCTTATGTTAGATCCTATTTTTATACCTATTTTTTATCTTATTTTTCATCTTATTTTTTCTTCTTAATTTTATACTTATTTTTTATCTTATTTTTTATCTTATTTGTCATCTTATTTTTCATCTTATTTTTCTACTTATTTTTCATCTATTTTTTATCTTATTTTTTATCTTATTTTTCATCTTATTTTTATACTTATTTTTATACTTATTTTTTATCTTATTTTTTATCTTATTTGTCATCTTATTTTTCATCTTATTTTTCTACTTATTTTTCATCTATTTTTTATCTTATTTTTTATCTTATTTTTCATCTTATTTTTATACTTATTTTTTATCTTATTTTTATACTTATTTTTCATCTTATTTTTATACTTATTTTTTATCTTATTTTTATACTTATTTTTAATCTTATTTTTTATCTTATTTTTATACTTATTTTTCATCTTATGTTTGATCCTATTTTTATACTTATTTTTACACTTATTTTTCATCTTATTTTTATACTTATTTTTCATCTTATTTTTATACTTATTTTTTATCTTATTTTTATACTTATTTTTTATACTTATTTTTACACTTATTTTTCATCTTATATTTTATCTTATTTTTAATCTTATTTTATACTTATTATTCATCTTATTTTTTCATCTTATTTTTACACTTATTTTTCATCTTATTTTTATACTTATTTTTCATCTTATTTTTATACTTATTTTTTATCTTATTTTTATACTTATTTTTTATACTTATTTTTACACTTATTTTTCATCTTATTTTTATACTTATTTTTTATACTTATTTTTACACTTATTTTTCATCTTATTTTTATACTTATTTCTCATCATATTTTTCATCTTATTTTTATACTTATTTTTATACTTATTTTTCATCTTATTTTTATACTTATTTTTCATCTTATTTTTATACTTATTTTTTATCTTATTTTTATACTTATTTTTATACATATTTTTCATCTTATTTTTATACTTATTTTTATACTTATTTTTCATCTTATTTTTATACTTATTTTTCATCTTATTTTTATACTTATTTTTTATCTTATTTTTATACTTATTTTTTATACTTATTTTTACACTTATTTTTCATCTTATTTTTATACTTATTTTTTATACTTATTTTTACACTTATTTTTCATCTTATTTTTATACTTATTTCTCATCATATTTTTCATCTTATTTTTATACTTATTTTTATACTTATTTTTCATCTTATTTTTATACTTATTTTTCATCTTATTTTTATACTTATTTTTTATCTTATTTTTATACTTATTTTTATACATATTTTTCATCTTATTTTTATACTTATTTTTATACTTATTTTTCATCTTATTTTTATACTTATTTTTCATCTTATTTTTATACTTATTTTTTATCTTATTTTTATACTTATTTTTATACATATTTTTCATCTTATTTTTATACTTATTTTTTATCTTATTTTTCATCTTATTTTTATACTTATTTTTTATCTTATTTTTTATCTTATTTTTATACTTATTTTTTATCTTATTTTTTATCTTATTTTTCATCTTATTTTTCTACTTATTTTTCATCTATTTTTTATCTTATTTTTTATCTTATTTTTCATCTTATTTTTATACTTATTTTTTATCTTATTTTTATACTTATTTTTTATCTTATTTTTCATCTTATTTTTATACTTATTTTTCATCTTATTTTTCATCTTATTTTTATACTTATTTTTCATCTAATTTTTTATCTTATTTTTATACTTATTTTTCATCTTATTTTTTATCTTATGTTTGATCCTATTTTTATACTTATTTTTTATCTTATTTTTCATCTTATTTTTCATCTTATTTTTTATCTTATTTTTATACTTATTTTTCATCTTATTTTTATACTTATTTCTTATCTTATTTTTCATCTTATTTTTATACTTATTTTTACACTTATTTTTCATCTTATTTTTTTACTTATTTCTCATCTTATTTTTCATCTTATTTTTATACTTATTTTTACACTTATTTTTCATCTTATTTTTATACTTATTTTTCATCTTATTTTTATACCTATTTTTCATCTTATTTTATACCTATTTCTCATCTTATTTTTATACTTATTTTTTATACTTATTTTTTAATCTTGTAGTTTATCTTATTTTTATTCTTAAATTTTATTTTATTTTTATACTTATTTATACTTATTTTTCATCTCATTTTTGATCTCATTTTTATACTTATTTTTCATCTTATTTTTTATCTTATTTTTATACTTATTTTTTATCTTATTTTTATACTTATTTTTTATCTTATTTTTATACTTATTTTTCATCTTATTTTTCAATTTATTTTTACACTTATTTTTCATCTTATTTTTATACTTATTTTTTATCTTCATTTTTATACTTATTTTTTATCTTATTTTTAATCTTATTTTTTATCTTATTTTTATACTTATTATTCATCTTATTTTTTTATCTTATTTTTATACTTTTTTTCATCTTATTTTTCATCTTATTTTTATACTTATTTTTCATCTAATTTTTTATACTTAATTTTATACTTATTTTTCATCTTATTTTTATACTTATTTCTCATCTTATTTTTCATCTTATTTTTATACTTATTTTTATACTTATTTTTCATCTTATTTTTATACTTATTTTTCATCTTATTTTTATACTTATTTTTTATCTTATTTTTATACTTATTTTTATACATATTTTTCATCTTATTTTTATACTTATTTCTCATCTTATTTTTATACTTATTTTTATATATATTTTTCATCTTATTTTTCATCTTATTTTTAATACTTATTTTTTATCTTATTTTTCATCTTTTTTTATAGTTTTTTTCATCTTATTTTTTCATTTTATTTTTTATTCTATTTTACATCTCATTTTTCATGTTATTATTATACTTAATTTTCATTTTATTTTTAATCCTTTTTTTATCTTATTTTTCATCTTATTTTTATCTTATTTTATCTTATTTTTATACTTATTTTTCATCTTATTTTTCATCTTATTTTTATACTTTTTTTATCTTATTTTTATACTTATTTTTTATCTTATTTTTCATCTTATTTTTATACTTATTTTTCATCTTATTTTTCATCTTATTTTTCTACTTATTTTTCATCTATTTTTTATCTTATTTTTTATCTTATTTTTCATCTTATTTTTATAGTTATTTTTCATCTAATTTTTTATCTTTTTTTTATACTTATTTTTTATCTTATTTTTTATCTTATTTTTTATCTTATTTTTCATCTTATTTTTATACTTTTTTTATCTTATTTTTATACTTATTTTTTATCTTATTTTTCATCTTATTTTTATACTTATTTTTCATCTTATTTTTATACTTATTTTTTATCTTATTTTTCATCTTATTTTTCATCTTATTTTTATACTTATTTTTCATCTTATTTTTCATCTTATTTTTATAGTTATTTTTCATCTAATTTTTTATCTTTTTTTTATACTTATTTTTTATCTTATTTTTTATCTTATTTTTTATCTTATTTTTCATCTTATTTTTTATCTTATTTTTCATCTTATTTTTATACTTATTTTTTATCTTATTTTTATACTTATTTTTCATCTTATTTTTATACTTATTTTTTATCTTATTTTTCATCTTATTTTTTATCTTATTTTTATACTTATTTTTCATCTTATGTTTGATCCTATTTTTATACTTATTTTTACACTTATTTTTCATCTTATTTTTATACTTATTTTTCATCTTTTTTTTCATCTTATTTTTATACTTATTTCTCATCTTATTTTTATACTTTTTTTATCTTATTTTTATACTTATTTTTCATCTTTTTTTTCATCTTATTTTTATACTTATTTCTCATCTTATTTTTATACTTTTTTTATCTTATTTTTATACTTATTTTTCATCTTTTTTTTCATCTTATTTTTCTACTTATTTTTCATCTTATTTTTCATCTTATTTTTATACTTATTTTTCATCTAATTTTTTATCTTATTTTTATACTTATTTTTTATCTTATTTTTTATCTTATTTTTCATCTTATTTTTATACTTATTTTTTATCCTATTTTTATACTTATTTTTCATCTAATTTTTTATCTTATTTTTATACTTATTTTTTATCTTATTTTTCATCTTATTTTTATACTTATTTTTTATCTTATTTTTATACTTATTTTTTATCTTATTTTTATACTTATTTTTTATCTTCATTTTTATACTTATTTTTATACTTATTTTTTATCTTATTTTTCATCTTATTTTTTCTTATTATTTTTTATCTTATTTTTCATCTTATTTTTATACTTATTTTTCATCTAATTTTTTATCTTATTTTTATACTTATTTTTTATCTTATTTTTCATCTTATTTTTATACTTTTTTTATCTTATTTTTATACTTATTTTTTATCTTATTTTTCATCTTATTTTTATACTTATTTTTCATCTAATTTTTTATCTTATTTTTATACTTATTTTTTATCTTATTTTTTATCTTATTTTTCATCTTATTTTTCTACTTATTTTTCATCTATTTTTTATCTTATTTTTTATCTTATTTTTCATCTTATTTTTATAGTTATTTTTCATCTAATTTTTTATCTTTTTTTTATACTTATTTTTTATCTTATTTTTTATCTTATTTTTTATCTTATTTTTCATCTTATTTTTTATCTTATTTTTCATCTTATTTTTATACTTATTTTTTATCTTATTTTTATACTTATTTTTCATCTTATTTTTATACTTATTTTTTATCTTATTTTTCATCTTATTTTTCATCTTATTTTTATACTTATTTTTCATCTTATTTTTCATCTTATTTTTATACTTATTTTTCATCTAATTTTTTATCTTATTTTTATACTTATTTTTTATCTTATTTTTTATCTTATTTTTCATCTTATTTTTCTACTTATTTTTCATCTATTTTTTATCTTATTTTTTATCTTATTTTTCATCTTATTTTTATAGTTATTTTTCATCTAATTTTTTATCTTTTTTTTATACTTATTTTTTATCTTATTTTTTATCTTATTTTTTATCTTATTTTTCATCTTATTTTTTATCTTATTTTTCATCTTATTTTTATACTTATTTTTTATCTTATTTTTATACTTATTTTTCATCTTATTTTTATACTTATTTTTTATCTTATTTTTCATCTTATTTTTTATCTTATTTTTATACTTATTTTTCATCTTATGTTTGATCCTATTTTTATACTTATTTTTACACTTATTTTTCATCTTATTTTTATACTTATTTTTCATCTTATTTTTATACTTATTTTTTATCTTATTTTTATACTTATTTTCATCTTATTTTTATACTTATTTCTCATCTTATTTTTATACTTTTTTTATCTTATTTTTATACTTATTTTTCATCTTTTTTTTCATCTTATTTTTATACTTATTTCTCATCTTATTTTTATACTTTTTTTATCTTATTTTTATACTTATTTTTCATCTTTTTTTTCATCTTATTTTTCTACTTATTTTTCATCTTATTTTTCATCTTATTTTTATACTTATTTTTCATCTAATTTTTTATCTTATTTTTATACTTATTTTTTATCTTATTTTTCATCTTATTTGTATACTTATTTTTTATCCTATTTTTATACTTATTTTTCATCTTATTTTTTATCTTATTTTTATACTTATTTTTTATCTTATTTTTCATCTTATTTTTATACTTATTTTTTATCTTATTTTTATACTTATTTTTTATCTTATTTTTATACTTATTTTTTATCTTCATTTTTATACTTATTTTTATACTTATTTTTTATCTTATTTTTCATCTTATTTTTATACTTATTTTTTATCTTATTTTTCATCTTATTTTTATACTTATTTTTTATCCTATTTTTATACTTATTTTTCATCTAATTTTTTATCTTATTTTTATACTTATTTTTTATCCTATTTTTATACTTATTTTTCATCTAATTTTTTATCTTATTTTTATACTTATTTTTTATCTTATTTTTCATCTTATTTTTATACTTATTTTTTATCTTATTTTTATACTTATTTTTATACTTATTTTTCATCTAATTTTTTATCTTATTTTTATACTTATTTTTTATCTTATTTTTCATCTTATTTTTATACTTATTTTTTATCCTATTTTTATACTTATTTTTCATCTAATTTTTTATCTTATTTTTATACTTATTTTTTATCCTATTTTTATACTTATTTTTCATCTAATTTTTTATCTTATTTTTATACTTATTTTTTATCTAATTTTTTATCTTATTTTTATACTTATTTTTTATCTTATTTTTCATCTTATTTTTATACTTATTTTTCATCTAATTTTTTATCTTATTTTTATACTTATTTTTTATCTTATTTTTCATCTTATTTTTATACTTATTTTTTATCCTATTTTTATACTTATTTTTCATCTAATTTTTTATCTTATTTTTATACTTATTTTTTATCCTATTTTTATACTTATTTTTCATCTAATTTTTTATCTTATTTTTATACTTATTTTTTATCTTATTTTTCATCTTATTTTTATACTTATTTTTTATCTTATTTTTATACTTATTTTTATACTTATTTTTTATCTTCATTTTTATACTTATTTTTATACTTATTTTTTATCTTATTTTTCATCTTATTTTTTCTTATTATTTTTTATCTTATTTTTCATCTTATTTTTATACTTATTTTTCATCTAATTTTTTATCTTATTTTTATACTTATTTTTTATCTTATTTTTCATCTTATTTTTATACTTATTTTTATACTTATTTTTCATCTTATATTTTATCTTATTTTTCATCTTATTTTTATACTTATTATTCATCTTATTTTTTTATCTTATTTTTATACTTATTTTTGCACTTATTTTTCATCTTATTTTTATACTTATTTTTTATCTTCATTTTTATACTTATTTTTTGTCTTTTTTTTTTATCTTATTTTTAATCTTATTTTTTCTTTATATTTTTGATCTTATGTTAGATCCTATTTTTATACTTATTTTTTATCTTATTTTTCATCTTATTTTTTCTTCTTAATTTTATACTTATTTTTTATCTTATTTGTCATCTTATTTTTCATCTTATTTTTCTACTTATTTTTCATCTATTTTTTATCTTATTTTTTATCTTATTTTTCATCTTATTTTTATACTTATTTTTTATCTTATTTTTATACTTATTTTTCATCTTATTTTTATACTTATTTTTTATCTTATTTTTATACTTATTTTTAATCTTATTTTTTATCTTATTTTTATACTTATTTTTCATCTTATGTTTGATCCTATTTTTATACTTATTTTTACACTTATTTTTCATCTTATTTTTATACTTATTTTTCATCTTATTTTTATACTTATTTTTTATCTTATTTTTATACTTATTTTTTATACTTATTTTTACACTTATTTTTCATCTTATATTTTATCTTATTTTTAATCTTATTTTATACTTATTATTCATCTTATTTTTTCATCTTATTTTTACACTTATTTTTCATCTTATTTTTATACTTATTTTTCATCTTATTTTTATACTTATTTTTTATCTTATTTTTATACTTATTTTTTATACTTATTTTTACACTTATTTCTCATCATATTTTTCATCTTATTTTTATACTTATTTTTATACTTATTTTTCATCTTATTTTTATACTTATTTTTCATCTTATTTTTATACTTATTTTTTATCTTATTTTTATACTTATTTTTCATCTTATTTTTATACTTATTTTTTATCTTATTTTTCATCTTATTTTTTATCTTATTTTTATACTTATTTTTCATCTTATGTTTGATCCTATTTTTATACTTATTTTTACACTTATTTTTCATCTTATTTTTATACTTATTTTTCATCTTATTTTTATACTTATTTTTTATCTTATTTTTATACTTATTTTCATCTTATTTTTATACTTATTTCTCATCTTATTTTTATACTTTTTTTATCTTATTTTTATACTTATTTTTCATCTTTTTTTTCATCTTATTTTTATACTTATTTCTCATCTTATTTTTATACTTTTTTTATCTTATTTTTATACTTATTTTTCATCTTTTTTTTCATCTTATTTTTCTACTTATTTTTCATCTTATTTTTCATCTTATTTTTATACTTATTTTTCATCTAATTTTTTATCTTATTTTTATACTTATTTTTTATCTTATTTTTCATCTTATTTGTATACTTATTTTTTATCCTATTTTTATACTTATTTTTCATCTTATTTTTTATCTTATTTTTATACTTATTTTTTATCTTATTTTTCATCTTATTTTTATACTTATTTTTTATCTTATTTTTATACTTATTTTTTATCTTATTTTTATACTTATTTTTTATCTTCATTTTTATACTTATTTTTATACTTATTTTTTATCTTATTTTTCATCTTATTTTTATACTTATTTTTTATCTTATTTTTCATCTTATTTTTATACTTATTTTTTATCCTATTTTTATACTTATTTTTCATCTAATTTTTTATCTTATTTTTATACTTATTTTTTATCCTATTTTTATACTTATTTTTCATCTAATTTTTTATCTTATTTTTATACTTATTTTTTATCTTATTTTTCATCTTATTTTTATACTTATTTTTTATCTTATTTTTATACTTATTTTTCATCTAATTTTTTATCTTATTTTTATACTTATTTTTTATCTTATTTTTCATCTTATTTTTATACTTATTTTTTATCCTATTTTTATACTTATTTTTCATCTAATTTTTTATCTTATTTTTATACTTATTTTTTATCCTATTTTTATACTTATTTTTCATCTAATTTTTTATCTTATTTTTATACTTATTTTTTATCTAATTTTTTATCTTATTTTTATACTTATTTTTTATCTTATTTTTCATCTTATTTTTATACTTATTTTTCATCTAATTTTTTATCTTATTTTTATACTTATTTTTTATCTTATTTTTCATCTTATTTTTATACTTATTTTTTATCCTATTTTTATACTTATTTTTCATCTAATTTTTTATCTTATTTTTATACTTATTTTTTATCCTATTTTTATACTTATTTTTCATCTAATTTTTTATCTTATTTTTATACTTATTTTTTATCTTATTTTTCATCTTATTTTTATACTTATTTTTTATCTTATTTTTATACTTATTTTTTATCTTATTTTTATACTTATTTTTTATCTTCATTTTTATACTTATTTTTATACTTATTTTTTATCTTATTTTTCATCTTATTTTTTCTTATTATTTTTTATCTTATTTTTCATCTTATTTTTATACTTATTTTTCATCTAATTTTTTATCTTATTTTTATACTTATTTTTTATCTTATTTTTCATCTTATTTTTATACTTATTTTTATACTTATTTTTCATCTTATATTTTATCTTATTTTTCATCTTATTTTTATACTTATTATTGATCTTATTTTTTTATCTTATTTTTATACTTATTTTTGCACTTATTTTTCATCTTATTTTTATACTTATTTTTTATCTTCATTTTTATACTTATTTTTTGTCTTTTTTTTTTATCTTATTTTTAATCTTATTTTTTCTTTATATTTTTGATCTTATGTTAGATCCTATTTTTATACTTATTTTTTATCTTATTTTTCATCTTATTTTTTCTTCTTAATTTTATACTTATTTTTTATCTTATTTGTCATCTTATTTTTCATCTTATTTTTCTACTTATTTTTCATCTATTTTTTATCTTATTTTTTATCTTATTTTTCATCTTATTTTTATACTTATTTTTTATCTTATTTTTATACTTATTTTTCATCTTATTTTTATACTTATTTTTTATCTTATTTTTATACTTATTTTTAATCTTATTTTTTATCTTATTTTTATACTTATTTTTCATCTTATGTTTGATCCTATTTTTATACTTATTTTTACACTTATTTTTCATCTTATTTTTATACTTATTTTTCATCTTATTTTTATACTTATTTTTTATCTTATTTTTATACTTATTTTTTATACTTATTTTTACACTTATTTTTCATCTTATATTTTATCTTATTTTTAATCTTATTTTATACTTATTATTCATCTTATTTTTTCATCTTATTTTTACACTTATTTTTCATCTTATTTTTATACTTATTTTTCATCTTATTTTTATACTTATTTTTTATCTTATTTTTATACTTATTTTTTATACTTATTTTTACACTTATTTCTCATCATATTTTTCATCTTATTTTTATACTTATTTTTATACTTATTTTTCATCTTATTTTTATACTTATTTTTCATCTTATTTTTATACTTATTTTTTATCTTATTTTTATACTTATTTTTATACATATTTTTCATCTTATTTTTATACTTATTTTTATACTTATTTTTCATCTTATTTTTATACTTATTTTTCATCTTATTTTTATACTTATTTTTTATCTTATTTTTATACTTATTTTTATACATATTTTTCATCTTATTTTTATACTTATTTTTTATCTTATTTTTCATCTTATTTTTATACTTATTTTTTATCTTATTTTTTATCTTATTTTTATACTTATTTTTTATCTTATTTTTTATCTTATTTTTCATCTTATTTTTCTACTTATTTTTCATCTATTTTTTATCTTATTTTTTATCTTATTTTTCATCTTATTTTTATAGTTATTTTTCATCTAATTTTTTATCTTATTTTTATACTTATTTTTTATCTTATTTTTTATCTTATTTTTATACTTATTTTTTATCTTATTTTTATACTTATTTTTTATCTTATTTTTCATCTTATTTTTATACTTATTTTTCATCTTATTTTTCATCTTATTTTTATACTTATTTTTCATCTAATTTTTTATCTTATTTTTATACTTATTTTTCATCTTATTTTTTATCTTATGTTTGATCCTATTTTTATACTTATTTTTTATCTTATTTTTCATCTTATTTTTCATCTTATTTTTTATCTTATTTTTATACTTATTTTTCATCTTATTTTTATACTTATTTCTTATCTTATTTTTCATCTTATTTTTATACTTATTTTTACACTTATTTTTCATCTTATTTTTTTACTTATTTCTCATCTTATTTTTCATCTTATTTTTATACTTATTTTTACACTTATTTTTCATCTTATTTTTATACTTATTTTTCATCTTATTTTTATACTTATTTTTTATCTTATTTTTATACCTATTTTTCATCTTATTTTATACCTATTTCTCATCTTATTTTTATACTTATTTTTTATACATATTTTTTAATCTTGTAGTTTATCTTATTTTTATTCTTAAATTTTATTTTATTTTTATACTTATTTATACTTATTTTTCATCTCATTTTTGATCTCATTTTTATACTTATTTTTCATCTTATTTTTTATCTTATGTTTGATCCTATTTTTATACTTATTTTTTATCTTATTTTTATACTTATTTTTCATCTTATTTTTCATCTTATTTTTCATCTTATTTTTATACTTATTTTTTATCTTATTTTTATACTTATTTTTTATCTTATTTTTATACTTATTTTTCATCTTATTTTTCAATTTATTTTTACACTTATTTTTCATCTTATTTTTATACTTATTTTTTATCTTCATTTTTATACTTATTTTTTATCTTATTTTTAATCTTATTTTTTCTTCGTATTTTTGATCTTATGTTAGATCCTATTTTTATACTTATTTTTTATCTTATTTTTCATCTTATTTTTTCTTATTATTTTTTATCTTATTTTTCATCTTATTTTTATACTTATTTATCATCTTATATTTTATCTTATTTTTAATCTTATTTTTATACTTATTTTTTATCATATTTTTTCTCTTATTTTTATACTTATTTTTCATCTTATTTTTATACTTATTTTTCATCTTATTTTTCATCTTATTTTTATACTTATTTTTCATCTTATTTTTTATCTTATTTTTATACTTATTTTTCATCTTATTTTTATACTTATTTCTCATCTTATTTTTCATCTTATTTTTATACTTATTTTTCATCTTATTTTTATACTTATTATTATCTTATTTTTCATCTTATTTTTATACTTATTTTTCATCTTATATTTTATCTTATTTTTCATCTTATTTTTATACTTATTATTCATCTTATTTTTTTATCTTATTTTTATACTTTTTTTCATCTTATTTTTCATCTTATTTTTATACTTATTTTTTATCTAATTTTTTATCTTATTTTTATACTTATTTTTCATCTAATTTTTTCTCTTATTTTTATACTTATTTTTCATTTTTTTTTTATCTTATGTTTTATCTTATTTTTATACTTATTTTTTATCTTATTTTTATACTTATTTTTCATCTTATTTTTCATCTTATTTTTACACTTATTTTTCATCTTATTTTTATACTTATTTTTTATCTTCATTTTTATATTTATTTTTTATCTTATTTTTTATCTTATTTTTTCTTATTATTTTTTATCTTATTTTTCATCTTATTTTTATACTTATTTTTCATCTTATATTTTATCTTATTTTTCATCTTATTTTTATACTTATTATTTATCTTATTTTTTTATCTTATTTTTATACTTTTTTTCATCTTATTTTTCATCTTATTTTTATACTTATTTTTCATCTAATTTTTTATCTTATTTTTATACTTATTTTTCATCTAATTTTTTCTCTTATTTTTACACTTATTTTTCATTTTTTTTTTTATCTTATGTTTGATCCTATTTTTATACTTATTTTTTATCTTATTTTTCATCTTATTTTTATACTTATTTTTCATCTTATTTTTATACTTATTTCTCATCATATTTTTCATCTTATTTTTATACTTATTTTTATACTTATTTTTCATCTTATTTTTATACTTATTTTTCATCTTATTTTTATACTTATTTTTTATCTTATTTTTATACTTATTTTTATACTTATTTCTCATCATATTTTTCATCTTATTTTTATACTTATTTTTATACTTATTTTTCATCTTATTTTTATACTTATTTTTCATCTTATTTTTATACTTATTTTTTATCTTATTTTTATACTTATTTTTATACATATTTTTCATCTTATTTTTATACTTATTTCTCATCTTATTTTTATACTTATTTTTATACTTATTTTTCATCTTATTTTTCATCTTATTTTTAATACTTATTTTTTATCTTATTTTTCATCTTTTTTTATAGTTTTTTTCATCTTATTTTTTCATTTTATTTTTTATTCTATTTTACATCTTATTTTTCATGTTATTATTATACTTAATTTTCATTTTATTTTTAATCCTTTTTTAATCTTATTTTTCATCTTATTTTTATCTTATTTTATCTTATTTTTATACTTATTTTTCATCTTATTTTTCATCTTATTTTTCTACTTATTTTTCATCTATTTTTTATCTTATTTTTTATCTTATTTTTCATCTTATTTTTATAGTTATTTTTCATCTAATTTTTTATCTTTTTTTTATACTTATTTTTTATCTTATTTTTTATCTTATTTTTTATCTTATTTTTCATCTTATTTTTTATCTTATTTTTCATCTTATTTTTATACTTATTTTTTATCTTATTTTTATACTTATTTTTCATCTTATTTTTATACTTATTTTTTATCTTATTTTTCTACTTATTTTTCATCTTATTTTTCATCTTATTTTTATACTTATTTTTCATCTAATTTTTTATCTTATTTTTATACTTATTTTTTATCTTATTTTTTATCTTATTTTTATACTTATTTTTACACTTATTTTTCATCTTATTTTTATACTTATTTTTCATCTTATTTTTATACTTATTTTTATACTTATTTTTCATCTTATTTTTAATACTTATTTTTTATCTTATTTTTCATCTTTTTTTATACTTATATTTTATCCTATTTTTATACTTATTTTTCATCTAATTTTTTATCTTATTTTTATACTTATTTTTTATCTTATATTTTATCTTATTTTTCATCTTATTTTTATACTTATTTTTTATCCTATTTTTATACTTATTTTTCATCTAATTTTTTATCTTATTTTTATACTTATTTTTTATCTTATTTTTCATCTTATTTTTATACTTATTTTTTATCTTATTTTTATACTTATTTTTCATCTTATTTTTATACTTATTTTTCATCTTATTTTTATACTTATTTTTCATCTTATTTTTATACTTATTTTTTATCTTATTTTTATACTTATTTCTCATCTTATTTTTCATCTTATTTTTATACTTATTATTCATCTTATTTTTTTTATCTTACTTTTATACTTTTTTTTATCTTATTTTATCTTATTTTTTATCTTATTTTTATACTTATTTTTCATCTTATTTTTATACTTATTTCTCATCTTATTTTTATACTTATTTTTATACTTATTTTTCATCTTATTTTTAATACTTATTTTTTATCTTATTTTTCATCTTTTTTTATAGTTTTTTTCATCTTATTTTTTCATTTTATTTTTTATTCTATTTTACATCTCATTTTTCATGTTATTATTATACTTAATTTTCATTTTATTTTTAATCCTTTTTTTATCTTATTTTTCATCTTATTTTTATCTTATTTTATCTTATTTTTATACTTATTTTTCATCTTATTTTTCATCTTATTTTTATACTTTTTTTATCTTATTTTTATACTTATTTTTTATCTTATTTTTCATCTTATTTTTATACTTATTTTTCATCTTATTTTTCATCTTATTTTTATACTTATTTTTCATCTAATTTTTTATCTTATTTTTATACTTATTTTTTATCTTATTTTTTATCTTATTTTTATAGTTATTTTTCATCTAATTTTTTATCTTTTTTTTATACTTATTTTTTATCTTATTTTTTATCTTATTTTTTATCTTATTTTTCATCTTATTTTTATACTTATTTTTACACTTATTTTTCATCTTATTTTTATACTTATTTTTCATCTTATTTTTATACTTATTTTTTATCTTATTTTTCATCTTATTTTTATACTTATTTTTTATCTTATTTTTATACTTATTTTTTATCTTCATTTTTATACTTATTTTTATACTTATTTTTTATCTTATTTTTCATCTTATTTTTATACTTATTTTTTATCTTATTTTTCATCTTATTTTTATACTTATTTTTTATCCTATTTTTATACTTATTTTTCATCTAATTTTTTATCTTATTTTTATACTTATTTTTTATCCTATTTTTATACTTATTTTTCATCTAATTTTTTATCTTATTTTTATACTTATTTTTTATCTTATTTTTCATCTTATTTTTATACTTATTTTTTATCTTATTTTTATACTTATTTTTATACTTATTTTTCATCTAATTTTTTATCTTATTTTTATACTTATTTTTTATCTTATTTTTCATCTTATTTTTATACTTATTTTTTATCCTATTTTTATACTTATTTTTCATCTAATTTTTTATCTTATTTTTATACTTATTTTTTATCCTATTTTTATACTTATTTTTCATCTAATTTTTTATCTTATTTTTATACTTATTTTTTATCTTATTTTTCATCTTATTTTTATACTTATTTTTTATCTTATTTTTATACTTATTTTTTATCTTATTTTTATACTTATTTTTTATCTTCATTTTTATACTTATTTTTATACTTATTTTTTATCTTATTTTTCATCTTATTTTTTCTTATTATTTTTTATCTTATTTTTCATCTTATTTTTATACTTATTTTTCATCTAATTTTTTATCTTATTTTTATACTTATTTTTTATCTTATTTTTCATCTTATTTTTATACTTATTTTTATACTTATTTTTCATCTTATATTTTATCTTATTTTTCATCTTATTTTTATACTTATTATTCATCTTATTTTTTTATCTTATTTTTATACTTATTTTTGCACTTATTTTTCATCTTATTTTTATACTTATTTTTTATCTTCATTTTTATACTTATTTTTTGTCTTTTTTTTTTATCTTATTTTTAATCTTATTTTTTCTTTATATTTTTGATCTTATGTTAGATCCTATTTTTATACTTATTTTTTATCTTATTTTTCATCTTATTTTTTCTTCTTAATTTTATACTTATTTTTTATCTTATTTGTCATCTTATTTTTCATCTTATTTTTCTACTTATTTTTCATCTATTTTTTATCTTATTTTTTATCTTATTTTTCATCTTATTTTTATACTTATTTTTTATCTTATTTTTATACTTATTTTTCATCTTATTTTTATACTTATTTTTTATCTTATTTTTATACTTATTTTTAATCTTATTTTTTATCTTATTTTTATACTTATTTTTCATCTTATGTTTGATCCTATTTTTATACTTATTTTTACACTTATTTTTCATCTTATTTTTATACTTATTTTTCATCTTATTTTTATACTTATTTTTTATCTTATTTTTATACTTATTTTTTATACTTATTTTTACACTTATTTTTCATCTTATATTTTATCTTATTTTTAATCTTATTTTATACTTATTATTCATCTTATTTTTTCATCTTATTTTTACACTTATTTTTCATCTTATTTTTATACTTATTTTTCATCTTATTTTTATACTTATTTTTTATCTTATTTTTATACTTATTTTTTATACTTATTTTTACACTTATTTCTCATCATATTTTTCATCTTATTTTTATACTTATTTTTATACTTATTTTTCATCTTATTTTTATACTTATTTTTCATCTTATTTTTATACTTATTTTTTATCTTATTTTTATACTTATTTTTCATCTTATTTTTATACTTATTTTTTATCTTATTTTTCATCTTATTTTTTATCTTATTTTTATACTTATTTTTCATCTTATGTTTGATCCTATTTTTATACTTATTTTTACACTTATTTTTCATCTTATTTTTATACTTATTTTTCATCTTATTTTTATACTTATTTTTTATCTTATTTTTATACTTATTTTCATCT
The DNA here is from genome assembly GCA_036250195.1 of Mixophyes australis. NCBI lineage: Eukaryota > Metazoa > Chordata > Amphibia > Anura > Limnodynastidae > Mixophyes > Mixophyes australis. Next base: position 16,568 of record JAVHZZ010000379.1, on the reverse strand, counting down.
TATTTTTATACTTATTTCTCATCTTATTTTTATACTTTTTTTATCTTATTTTTATACTTATTTTTCATCTTTTTTTTCATCTTATTTTTATACTTATTTCTCATCTTATTTTTATACTTTTTTTATCTTATTTTTATACTTATTTTTCATCTTTTTTTTCATCTTATTTTTCTACTTATTTTTCATCTTATTTTTCATCTTATTTTTATACTTATTTTTCATCTAATTTTTTATCTTATTTTTATACTTATTTTTTATCTTATTTTTCATCTTATTTGTATACTTATTTTTTATCCTATTTTTATACTTATTTTTCATCTTATTTTTTATCTTATTTTTATACTTATTTTTTATCTTATTTTTCATCTTATTTTTATACTTATTTTTTATCTTATTTTTATACTTATTTTTTATCTTATTTTTATACTTATTTTTTATCTTCATTTTTATACTTATTTTTATACTTATTTTTTATCTTATTTTTCATCTTATTTTTATACTTATTTTTTATCTTATTTTTCATCTTATTTTTATACTTATTTTTTATCCTATTTTTATACTTATTTTTCATCTAATTTTTTATCTTATTTTTATACTTATTTTTTATCCTATTTTTATACTTATTTTTCATCTAATTTTTTATCTTATTTTTATACTTATTTTTTATCTTATTTTTCATCTTATTTTTATACTTATTTTTTATCTTATTTTTATACTTATTTTTATACTTATTTTTCATCTAATTTTTTATCTTATTTTTATACTTATTTTTTATCTTATTTTTCATCTTATTTTTATACTTATTTTTTATCCTATTTTTATACTTATTTTTCATCTAATTTTTTATCTTATTTTTATACTTATTTTTTATCCTATTTTTATACTTATTTTTCATCTAATTTTTTATCTTATTTTTATACTTATTTTTTATCTAATTTTTTATCTTATTTTTATACTTATTTTTTATCTTATTTTTCATCTTATTTTTATACTTATTTTTCATCTAATTTTTTATCTTATTTTTATACTTATTTTTTATCTTATTTTTCATCTTATTTTTATACTTATTTTTTATCCTATTTTTATACTTATTTTTCATCTAATTTTTTATCTTATTTTTATACTTATTTTTTATCCTATTTTTATACTTATTTTTCATCTAATTTTTTATCTTATTTTTATACTTATTTTTTATCTTATTTTTCATCTTATTTTTATACTTATTTTTTATCTTATTTTTATACTTATTTTTTATCTTATTTTTATACTTATTTTTTATCTTCATTTTTATACTTATTTTTATACTTATTTTTTATCTTATTTTTCATCTTATTTTTTCTTATTATTTTTTATCTTATTTTTCATCTTATTTTTATACTTATTTTTCATCTAATTTTTTATCTTATTTTTATACTTATTTTTTATCTTATTTTTCATCTTATTTTTATACTTATTTTTATACTTATTTTTCATCTTATATTTTATCTTATTTTTCATCTTATTTTTATACTTATTATTCATCTTATTTTTTTATCTTATTTTTATACTTATTTTTGCACTTATTTTTCATCTTATTTTTATACTTATTTTTTATCTTCATTTTTATACTTATTTTTTGTCTTTTTTTTTATCTTATTTTTAATCTTATTTTTTCTTTATATTTTTGATCTTATGTTAGATCCTATTTTTATACTTATTTTTTATCTTATTTTTCATCTTATTTTTTCTTCTTAATTTTATACTTATTTTTTATCTTATTTTTATACTTATTTTTCATCTTATTTTTATACTTATTTTTTATCTTATTTTTATACTTATTTTTAATCTTATTTTTTATCTTATTTTTATACTTATTTTTCATCTTATGTTTGATCCTATTTTTATACTTATTTTTACACTTATTTTTCATCTTATTTTTATACTTATTTTTCATCTTATTTTTATACTTATTTTTTATCTTATTTTTATACTTATTTTTTATACTTATTTTTACACTTATTTTTCATCTTATATTTTATCTTATTTTTAATCTTATTTTATACTTATTATTCATCTTATTTTTTCATCTTATTTTTACACTTATTTTTCATCTTATTTTTATACTTATTTTTCATCTTATTTTTATACTTATTTTTTATCTTATTTTTATACTTATTTTTTATACTTATTTTTACACTTATTTCTCATCATATTTTTCATCTTATTTTTATACTTATTTTTATACTTATTTTTCATCTTATTTTTATACTTATTTTTCATCTTATTTTTATACTTATTTTTTATCTTATTTTTATACTTATTTTTATACATATTTTTCATCTTATTTTTATACTTATTTTTATACTTATTTTTCATCTTATTTTTATACTTATTTTTCATCTTATTTTTCTACTTATTTTTCATCTATTTTTTATCTTATTTTTTATCTTATTTTTCATCTTATTTTTATAGTTATTTTTCATCTAATTTTTTATCTTATTTTTATACTTATTTTTTATCTTATTTTTTATCTTATTTTTATACTTATTTTTTATCTTATTTTTATACTTATTTTTTATCTTATTTTTCATCTTATTTTTATACTTATTTTTCATCTTATTTTTCATCTTATTTTTATACTTATTTTTCATCTAATTTTTTATCTTATTTTTATACTTATTTTTCATCTTATTTTTTATCTTATGTTTGATCCTATTTTTATACTTATTTCTCATCTTATTTTTCATCTTATTTTTATACTTATTTTTACACTTATTTTTCATCTTATTTTTATACTTATTTTTCATCTTATTTTTATACTTATTTTTTATCTTATTTTTATACCTATTTTTCATCTTATTTTATACCTATTTCTCATCTTATTTTTATACTTATTTTTTATACATATTTTTTAATCTTGTAGTTTATCTTATTTTTATTCTTAAATTTTATTTTATTTTTATACTTATTTATACTTATTTTTCATCTCATTTTTGATCTCATTTTTATACTTATTTTTCATCTTATTTTTTATCTTATGTTTGATCCTATTTTTATACTTATTTTTTATCTTATTTTTATACTTATTTTTCATCTTATTTTTCATCTTATTTTTCATCTTATTTTTATACTTATTTTTTATCTTATTTTTATACTTATTTTTTATCTTATTTTTATACTTATTTTTCATCTTATTTTTCAATTTATTTTTACACTTATTTTTCATCTTATTTTTATACTTATTTTTTATCTTCATTTTTATACTTATTTTTTATCTTATTTTTAATCTTATTTTTTCTTCGTATTTTTGATCTTATGTTAGATCCTATTTTTATACTTATTTTTTATCTTATTTTTCATCTTATTTTTTCTTATTATTTTTTATCTTATTTTTCATCTTATTTTTATACTTATTTATCATCTTATATTTTATCTTATTTTTAATCTTATTTTTATACTTATTTTTTATCATATTTTTTCTCTTATTTTTATACTTATTTTTCATCTTATTTTTATACTTATTTTTCATCTTATTTTTCATCTTATTTTTATACTTATTTTTCATCTTATTTTTTATCTTATTTTTATACTTATTTTTCATCTTATTTTTATACTTATTTCTCATCTTATTTTTCATCTTATTTTTATACTTATTTTTCATCTTATTTTTATACTTATTATTATCTTATTTTTCATCTTATTTTTATACTTATTTTTCATCTTATATTTTATCTTATTTTTCATCTTATTTTTATACTTATTATTCATCTTATTTTTTTATCTTATTTTTATACTTTTTTTCATCTTATTTTTCATCTTATTTTTATACTTATTTTTTATCTAATTTTTTATCTTATTTTTATACTTATTTTTCATCTAATTTTTTCTCTTATTTTTATACTTATTTTTCATTTTTTTTTTATCTTATGTTTTATCTTATTTTTATACTTATTTTTTATCTTATTTTTATACTTATTTTTCATCTTATTTTTCATCTTATTTTTACACTTATTTTTCATCTTATTTTTATACTTATTTTTTATCTTCATTTTTATATTTATTTTTTATCTTATTTTTTATCTTATTTTTTCTTATTATTTTTTATCTTATTTTTCATCTTATTTTTATACTTATTTTTCATCTTATATTTTATCTTATTTTTCATCTTATTTTTATACTTATTATTTATCTTATTTTTTTATCTTATTTTTATACTTTTTTTCATCTTATTTTTCATCTTATTTTTATACTTATTTTTCATCTAATTTTTTATCTTATTTTTATACTTATTTTTCATCTAATTTTTTCTCTTATTTTTACACTTATTTTTCATTTTTTTTTTTATCTTATGTTTGATCCTATTTTTATACTTATTTTTTATCTTATTTTTCATCTTATTTTTATACTTATTTTTCATCTTATTTTTATACTTATTTCTCATCATATTTTTCATCTTATTTTTATACTTATTTTTATACTTATTTTTCATCTTATTTTTATACTTATTTTTCATCTTATTTTTATACTTATTTTTTATCTTATTTTTATACTTATTTTTATACTTATTTCTCATCATATTTTTCATCTTATTTTTATACTTATTTTTATACTTATTTTTCATCTTATTTTTATACTTATTTTTCATCTTATTTTTATACTTATTTTTTATCTTATTTTTATACTTATTTTTATACATATTTTTCATCTTATTTTTATACTTATTTCTCATCTTATTTTTATACTTATTTTTATACTTATTTTTCATCTTATTTTTCATCTTATTTTTAATACTTATTTTTTATCTTATTTTTCATCTTTTTTTATAGTTTTTTTCATCTTATTTTTTCATTTTATTTTTTATTCTATTTTACATCTCATTTTTCATGTTATTATTATACTTAATTTTCATTTTATTTTTAATCCTTTTTTAATCTTATTTTTCATCTTATTTTTATCTTATTTTATCTTATTTTTATACTTATTTTTCATCTTATTTTTCATCTTATTTTTCTACTTATTTTTCATCTATTTTTTATCTTATTTTTTATCTTATTTTTCATCTTATTTTTATAGTTATTTTTCATCTAATTTTTTATCTTTTTTTTATACTTATTTTTTATCTTATTTTTTATCTTATTTTTTATCTTATTTTTCATCTTATTTTTTATCTTATTTTTCATCTTATTTTTCTACTTATTTTTCATCTTATTTTTCATCTTATTTTTATACTTATTTTTTATCTTATTTTTCATCTTATTTTTATACTTATTTTTTATCTTATTTTTTATCTTATTTTTCATCTTATTTTTATACTTATATTTTATCCTATTTTTATACTTATTTTTCATCTAATTTTTTATCTTATTTTTATACTTATTTTTTATCTTATATTTTATCTTATTTTTCATCTTATTTTTATACTTATTTTTTATCCTATTTTTATACTTATTTTTCATCTAATTTTTTATCTTATTTTTATACTTATTTTTTATCTTATTTTTCATCTTATTTTTATACTTATTTTTTATCTTATTTTTATACTTATTTTTCATCTTATTTTTATACTTATTTTTCATCTTATTTTTATACTTATTTTTCATCTTATTTTTATACTTATTTTTTATCTTATTTTTATACTTATTTCTCATCTTATTTTTCATCTTATTTTTATACTTATTATTCATCTTATTTTTTTTATCTTACTTTTATACTTTTTTTTATCTTATTTTATCTTATTTTTTATCTTATTTTTATACTTATTTTTCATCTTATTTTTATACTTATTTCTCATCTTATTTTTATACTTATTTTTATACTTATTTTTCATCTTATTTTTAATACTTATTTTTTATCTTATTTTTCATCTTTTTTTATAGTTTTTTTCATCTTATTTTTTCATTTTATTTTTTATTCTATTTTACATCTCATTTTTCATGTTATTATTATACTTAATTTTCATTTTATTTTTAATCCTTTTTTTATCTTATTTTTCATCTTATTTTTATCTTATTTTATCTTATTTTTATACTTATTTTTCATCTTATTTTTCATCTTATTTTTATACTTTTTTTATCTTATTTTTATACTTATTTTTTATCTTATTTTTCATCTTATTTTTATACTTATTTTTCATCTTATTTTTCATCTTATTTTTATACTTATTTTTCATCTAATTTTTTATCTTATTTTTATACTTATTTTTTATCTTATTTTTTATCTTATTTTTATAGTTATTTTTCATCTAATTTTTTATCTTTTTTTTATACTTATTTTTTATCTTATTTTTTATCTTATTTTTCATCTTATTTTTTATCTTATTTTTCATCTTATTTTTATACCTATTTTTCATCTTATTTTATACCTATTTCTCATCTTATTTTTATACTTATTTTTTATACTTATTTTTTAATCTTGTAGTTTATCTTATTTTTATTCTTAAATTTTATTTTATTTTTATACTTATTTATACTTATTTTTCATCTCATTTTTTATCTCATTTTTATACTTATTTTTCATCTTATTTTTTATCTTATGTTTGATCCTATTTTTATACTTATTTTTTATCTTATTTTTATACTTATTTTTTATCTTATTTTTATCTTATTTTTCATCTTATTTTTATACTTATTTTTTATCTTATTTTTATCTTATTTTTATACTTATTTTTCATCTTATTTTTCATCTTATTTTTCATCTTATTTTTATACTTATTTTTTATCTTATTTTTATACTTATTTTTCATCTTATTTTTATACTTATTATTCATCTTATTTTTTTATCTTATTTTTATACTTATTATTCATCTTATTTTTTTATCTTATTTTTATACTTTTTTTCATCTTATTTTTCATCTTATTTTTATACTTATTTTTTATCTAATTTTTTATCTTATTTTTATACTTATTTTTCATCTAATTTTTTCTCTTATTTTTATACTTATTTTTCATTTTTTTTTTATCTTATGTTTTATCTTATTTTTATACTTATTTTTTATCTTATTTTTATACTTATTTTTCATCTTATTTTTCATCTTATTTTTACACTTATTTTTCATCTTATTTTTATACTTATTTTTTATCTTCATTTTTATATTTATTTTTTATCTTATTTTTTATCTTATTTTTTATCTTATTTTTCATCTTATTTTTATACTTATTTTTCATCTTATATTTTATCTTATTTTTCATCTTATTTTTATACTTATTATTTATCTTATTTTTTTATCTTATTTTTATACTTTTTTTCATCTTATTTTTCATCTTATTTTTATACTTATTTTTCATCTAATTTTTTATCTTATTTTTATACTTATTTTTCATCTAATTTTTTCTCTTATTTTTACACTTATTTTTCATTTTTTTTTTTATCTTATGTTTGATCCTATTTTTATACTTATTTTTTATCTTATTTTTCATCTTATTTTTATACTTATTTTTCATCTTATTTTTATACTTATTTCTCATCATATTTTTCATCTTATTTTTATACTTATTTTTATACTTATTTTTCATCTTATTTTTATACTTATTTTTCATCTTATTTTTATACTTATTTTTTATCTTATTTTTATACTTATTTTTATACTTATTTCTCATCATATTTTTCATCTTATTTTTATACTTATTTTTATACTTATTTTTCATCTTATTTTTATACTTATTTTTCATCTTATTTTTATACTTATTTTTTATCTTATTTTTATACTTATTTTTATACATATTTTTCATCTTATTTTTATACTTATTTCTCATCTTATTTTTATACTTATTTTTATACTTATTTTTCATCTTATTTTTCATCTTATTTTTAATACTTATTTTTTATCTTATTTTTCATCTTTTTTTATAGTTTTTTTCATCTTATTTTTTCATTTTATTTTTTATTCTATTTTACATCTCATTTTTCATGTTATTATTATACTTAATTTTCATTTTATTTTTAATCCTTTTTTAATCTTATTTTTCATCTTATTTTTATCTTATTTTATCTTATTTTTATACTTATTTTTCATCTTATTTTTCATCTTATTTTTATACTTTTTTTATCTTATTTTTATACTTATTTTTTATCTTATTTTTCATCTTATTTTTATACTTATTTTTCATCTTATTTTTCATCTTATTTTTATACTTATTTTTCATCTAATTTTTTATCTTATTTTTATACTTATTTTTTATCTTATTTTTTATCTTATTTTTATAGTTATTTTTCATCTAATTTTTTATCTTTTTTTTATACTTATTTTTTATCTTATTTTTTATCTTATTTTTCATCTTATTTTTTATCTTATTTTTCATCTTATTTTTATACTTATTTTTTATACTTATTTTTTAATCTTGTAGTTTATCTTATTTTTATTCTTAAATTTTATTTTATTTTTATACTTATTTATACTTATTTTTCATCTCATTTTTTATCTCATTTTTATACTTATTTTTCATCTTATTTTTTATCTTATGTTTGATCCTATTTTTATACTTATTTTTTATCTTATTTTTATACTTATTTTTTATCTTATTTTTATCTTATTTTTCATCTTATTTTTATACTTATTTTTTATCTTATTTTTATCTTATTTTTATACTTATTTTTCATCTTATTTTTCATCTTATTTTTCATCTTATTTTTATACTTATTTTTTATCTTATTTTTATACTTATTTTTTATCTTATTTTTATACTTATTTTTCATCTTATTTTTCAATTTATTTTTACACTTATTTTTCATCTTATTTTTATACTTATTTTTTATCTTCATTTTTATACTTATTTTTTATCTTATTTTTAATCTTATTTTTTCTTCGTATTTTTGATCTTATGTTAGATCCTATTTTTATACTTATTTTTTATCTTATTTTTCATCTTATTTTTATACTTATTTTTCATCTTATATTTTATCTTATTTTTCATCTTATTTTTATACTTATTATTCATCTTATTTTTTTATCTTATTTTTATACTTTTTTTCATCTTATTTTTCATCTTATTTTTATACTTATTTTTCATCTAATTTTTTATCTTATTTTTATACTTATTTTTCATCTAATTTTTTCTCTTATTTTTATACTTATTTTCATTTTTTTTTTATCTTATGTTTTATCTTATTTTTATACTTATTTTTTATCTTATTTTTATACTTATTTTTCATCTTATTTTTCATCTTATTTTTACACTTATTTTTCATCTTATTTTTATACTTATTTTTTATCTTCATTTTTATACTTATTTTTTATCTTATTTTTTATCTTATTTTTTCTTATTATTTTTTATCTTATTTTTCATCTTATTTTTATACTTATTTTTCATCTTATATTTTATCTTATTTTTCATCTTATTTTTATACTTATTATTCATCTTATTTTTTTATCTTATTTTTATACTTATTTTTCATCTTATTTTTATACTTATTTTTTATCTTCATTTTTATACTTATTTTTTATCTTATTTTTATACTTATTTTTCATCTAATTTTTTCTCTTATTTTTACACTTATTTTTCATTTTTTTTTTTATCTTATGTTTGATCCTATTTTTATACTTATTTTTTATCTTATTTTTCATCTTATTTTTCATCTTATTTTTTATCTTATTTTTATACTTATTATTCATCTTATTTTTTTATCTTATTTTTATACTTTTTTTCATCTTATTTTTCATCTTATTTTTATACTTATTTTTCATCTTATTTTTATACTTATTTCTCATCATATTTTTCATCTTATTTTTATACTTATTTTTATACTTATTTTTCATCTTATTTTTACACTTATTTTTCATTTTTTTTTTTATCTTATGTTTGATCCTATTTTTATACTTATTTTTTATCTTATTTTTCATCTTATTTTTCATCTTATTTTTTATCTTATTTTTATACTTATTATTCATCTTATTTTTTTATCTTATTTTTATACTTTTTTTCATCTTATATTTTTCATCTTATTTTTATACTTATTTTTCATCTAATTTTTTATACTTATTTTTATACTTATTTTTCATCTTATTTTTATACTTATTTTTATACTTATTTTTCATCTTATTTTTATACTTATTTTTTTATCTTATTTTTATACTTATTTTTATACATATTTTTCATCTTATTTTTATACTTATTTCTCATCTTATTTTTATACTTATTTTTATACTTATTTTTCATCTTATTTTTCATCTTATTTTTAATACTTATTTTTTATCTTATTTTTCATCTTTTTTTATAGTTTTTTTCATCTTATTTTTTCATTTTATTTTTTATTCTATTTTACATCTCATTTTTTCATGTTATTATTATACTTAATTTTCATTTTATTTTTAATCCTTTTTTTATCTTATTTTTCATCTTATTTTTATCTTATTTTATCTTATTTTTATACTTATTTTTCATCTTATTTTTCATCTTATTTTTCTACTTATTTTTCATCTATTTTTTATCTTATTTTTTATCTTATTTTTCATCTTATTTTTATACTTATTTTTCATCTTATTTTTATACTTATTTTTTATCTTATTTTTATACTTATTTTTCATCTTATTTTTATACTTATTTTTTATCTTATTTTTATACTTATTTTTCATCTTATTTTTTATCTTATTTTTATACTTATTTTTCATCTTATGTTTGATCCTATTTTTATACTTATTTTTACACTTATTTTTCATCTTATTTTTATACTTATTTTTCATCTTATTTTTATACTTATTTTTTATCTTATGTTTATACTTATTTTTTATACTTATTTTTACACTTATTTTTTATCTTATTTTTATACTTATTTTCATCTTATTTTTATACTTATTTCTCATCTTATTTTTATACTTTTTTTATCTTATTTTTATACTTATTTTTCATCTTTTTTTTCATCTTATTTTTATACTTATTTCTCATCTTATTTTTATACTTTTTTTAATACTTATTTTTCATCTTTTTTTTCATCTTATTTTTCTACTTATTTTTCATCTTATTTTTCATCTTATTTTTATACTTATTTTTCATCTAATTTTTTATCTTATTTTTATACTTATTTTTTATCTTATTTTTTATCTTATTTTTCATCTTATTTTTATACTTATTTTTCATCTTATTTTTATACTTATTTTTTATCTTATTTTTATACTTATTTTTCATCTTATTTTTATACTTATTTTTTATCTTATTTTTATACTTATTTTTCATCTTATTTTTATACTTATTTTTTATCTTATTTTTATACTTATTTTTCATCTTATTTTTTATCTTATTTTTATACTTATTTTTCATCTTATGTTTGATCCTATTTTTATACTTATTTTTACACTTATTTTTCATCTTATTTTTATACTTATTTTTCATCTTATTTTTATACTTATTTTTTATCTTATTTTTATACTTTTTTTATCTTATTTTTATACTTATTTTTCATCTTTTTTTTCATCTTTTTTTTCATCTTATTTTTCATCTTATTTTTCATCTTATTTTTATACTTATTTTTTATCTTATTTTTCATCTTATTTTTATACTTATTTTTTATCTTATTTTTTATCTTATTTTTCATCTTATTTTTATACTTATATTTTATCCTATTTTTATACTTATTTTTCATCTAATTTTTTATCTTATTTTTATACTTATTTTTTATCTTATATTTTATCTTATTTTTCATCTTATTTTTATACTTATTTTTTTATCCTATTTTTATACTTATTTTTCATCTAATTTTTTATCTTATTTTTATACTTATTTTTTATCTTATTTTTATACTTATTTTTTATCTTATTTTTCATCTTTTTTTATAGTTTTTTTCATCTTATTTTTTCATTTTATTTTTTATTCTATTTTACATCTCATTTTTCATGTTATTATTATACTTAATTTTCATTTTATTTTTAATCCTTTTTTTATCTTATTTTTCATCTTATTTTTATCTTATTTTATCTTATTTTTATACTTATTTTTCATCTTATTTTTCATCTTATTTTTATACTTTTTTTATCTTATTTTTATACTTATTTTTTATCTTATTTTTCATCTTATTTTTATACTTATTTTTCATCTTATTTTTCATCTTATTTTTATACTTATTTTTCATCTAATTTTTTATCTTATTTTTATACTTATTTTTTATCTTATTTTTTATCTTATTTTTTATCTTATTTTTCATCTTATTTTTCTACTTATTTTTCATCTATTTTTTATCTTATTTTTTATCTTATTTTTCATCTTATTTTTATAGTTATTTTTCATCTAATTTTTTATCTTTTTTTTATACTTATTTTTTATCTTATTTTTTATCTTATTTTTTATCTTATTTTTCATCTTATTTTTTATCTTATTTTTCATCTTATTTTTATACTTATTTTTACACTTATTTTTCATCTTATTTTTATACTTATTTTTCATCTTATTTTTATACTTATTTTTTATCTTATTTTTATACCTATTTTTCATCTTATTTTATACCTATTTCTCATCTTATTTTTATACTTATTTTTTATACTTATTTTTTAATCTTGTAGTTTATCTTATTTTTATTCTTAAATTTTATTTTATTTTTATACTTATTTATACTTATTTTTCATCTCATTTTTTATCTCATTTTTATACTTATTTTTCATCTTATTTTTTATCTTATGTTTGATCCTATTTTTATACTTATTTTTTATCTTATTTTTATACTTATTTTTTATCTTATTTTTATCTTATTTTTCATCTTATTTTTATACTTATTTTTTATCTTATTTTTATCTTATTTTTATACTTATTTTTCATCTTATTTTTCATCTTATTTTTCATCTTATTTTTATACTTATTTTTTATCTTATTTTTATACTTATTTTTTATCTTATTTTTATACTTATTTTTCATCTTATTTTTCAATTTATTTTTACACTTATTTTTCATCTTATTTTTATACTTATTTTTTATCTTCATTTTTATACTTATTTTTTATCTTATTTTTAATCTTATTTTTTCTTCGTATTTTTGATCTTATGTTAGATCCTATTTTTATACTTATTTTTTATCTTATTTTTCATCTTATTTTTTCTTATTATTTTTTATCTTATTTTTCATCTTATTTTTATACTTATTTATCATCTTATATTTTATCTTATTTTTAATCTTATTTTTATACTTATTTTTTATCATATTTTTTCTCTTATTTTTATACTTATTTTTCATCTTATTTTTATACTTATTTCTCATCTTATTTTTCATCTTATTTTTATACTTATTTCTCATCTTATTTTTCATCTTATTTTTATACTTATTTTTCATCTTATTTTTATACTTATTATTATCTTATTTTTCATCTTATTTTTATACTTATTTTTCATCTTATATTTTATCTTATTTTTCATCTTATTTTTATACTTATTATTCATCTTATTTTTTTATCTTATTTTTATACTTTTTTTCATCTTATTTTTCATCTTATTTTTATACTTATTTTTCATCTAATTTTTTATCTTATTTTTATACTTATTTTTTATCTTATTTTTATACTTATTTTTCATCTTATTTTTCAATTTATTTTTACACTTATTTTTCATCTTATTTTTATACTTATTTTTTATCTTCATTTTTATACTTATTTTTTATCTTATTTTTAATCTTATTTTTTCTTCGTATTTTTGATCTTATGTTAGATCCTATTTTTATACTTATTTTTTATCTTATTTTTCATCTTATTTTTATACTTATTTATCATCTTATATTTTATCTTATTTTTAATCTTATTTTTATACTTATTTTTTATCATATTTTTTCTCTTATTTTTATACTTATTTTTCATCTTATTTTTATACTTATTTTTCATCTTATTTTTCATCTTATTTTTATACTTATTTCTCATCTTATTTTTCATCTTATTTTTATACTTATTTTTCATCTTATTTTTATACTTATTATTATCTTATTTTTCATCTTATTTTTATACTTATTTTTCATCTTATATTTTATCTTATTTTTCATCTTATTTTTATACTTATTATTCATCTTATTTTTTTATCTTATTTTTATACTTTTTTTCATCTTATTTTTCATCTTATTTTTATACTTATTTTTCATCTAATTTTTTATCTTATTTTTATACTTATTTTTCATCTAATTTTTTCTCTTATTTTTATACTTATTTTTCATTTTTTTTTTATCTTATGTTTTATCTTATTTTTATACTTATTTTTTATTTTATTTTTATACTTATTTTTCATCTTATTTTTCATCTTATTTTTACACTTATTTTTCATCTTATTTTTATACTTATTTTTCATCTTATATTTTATCTTATTTTTCATCTTATTTTTATACTTATTATTCATCTTATTTTTTTATCTTATTTTTATACTTATTTTTCATCTTATTTTTATACTTATTTTTTATCTTCATTTTTATACTTATTTTTTATCTTATTTTTATACTTATTTTTCATCTAATTTTTTCTCTTATTTTTACACTTATTTTTCATTTTTTTTTTTATCTTATGTTTAATCCTATTTTTATACTTATTTTTTATCTTATTTTTCCTCTTATTTTTCATCTTATTTTTTATCTTATTTTTATACTTATTATTCATCTTATTTTTTTATCTTATTTTTATACTTTTTTTCATCTTATTTTTCATCTTATTTTTATACTTATTTTTCATCTTATTTTTATACTTATTTTTTATCTTATTTTTAATCTTATTTTTTCTTCGTATTTTTGATCTTATGTTAGATCCTATTTTTATACTTATTTTTTATCTTATTTTTCATCTTATTTTTTCTTATTATTTTTTATCTTATTTTTCATCTTATTTTTATACTTATTTATCATCTTATATTTTATCTTATTTTTAATCTTATTTTTATACTTATTTTTTATCATATTTTTTCTCTTATTTTTATACTTATTTTTCATCTTATTTTTATACTTATTTCTCATCTTATTTTTCATCTTATTTTTATACTTATTTTTCATCTTATTTTTATACTTATTATTATCTTATTTTTCATCTTATTTTTATACTTATTTTTCATCTTATATTTTATCTTATTTTTCATCTTATTTTTATACTTATTATTCATCTTATTTTTTTATCTTATTTTTATACTTTTTTTCATCTTATTTTTCATCTTATTTTTATACTTATTTTTCATCTAATTTTTTATCTTATTTTTATACTTATTTTTCATCTAATTTTTTCTCTTATTTTTATACTTATTTTTCATTTTTTTTTTATCTTATGTTTTATCTTATTTTTATACTTATTTTTTATTTTATTTTTATACTTATTTTTCATCTTATTTTTCATCTTATTTTTACACTTATTTTTCATCTTATTTTTATACTTATTTTTCATCTTATATTTTATCTTATTTTTCATCTTATTTTTATACTTATTATTCATCTTATTTTTTTATCTTATTTTTATACTTATTTTTCATCTTATTTTTATACTTATTTTTTATCTTCATTTTTATACTTATTTTTTATCTTATTTTTATACTTATTTTTCATCTAATTTTTTCTCTTATTTTTACACTTATTTTTCATTTTTTTTTTTATCTTATGTTTGATCCTATTTTTATACTTATTTTTTTATCTTATTTTTCCTCTTATTTTTCATCTTATTTTTTATCTTATTTTTATACTTATTATTCATCTTATTTTTTTATCTTATTTTTATACTTTTTTTCATCTTATTTTTCATCTTATTTTTATACTTATTTTTCATCTTATTTTTATACTTATTTCTCATCATATTTTTCATCTTATTTTTATACTTATTTTTATACTTATTTTTCATCTTATTTTTACACTTATTTTTCATTTTTTTTTTTATCTTATGTTTGATCCTATTTTTATACTTATTTTTTATCTTATTTTTCATCTTATTTTTCATCTTATTTTTTATCTTATTTTTATACTTATTATTCATCTTATTTTTTTATCTTATTTTTATACTTTTTTTCATCTTATTTTTCATCTTATTTTTATACTTATTTTTCATCTAATTTTTTATACTTATTTTTATACTTATTTTTCATCTTATTTTTATACTTATTTTTATACTTATTTTTCATCTTATTTTTATACTTATTTTTTATCTTATTTTTATACTTATTTTTATACATATTTTTCATCTTATTTTTATACTTATTTCTCATCTTATTTTTATACTTATTTTTATACTTATTTTTCATCTTATTTTTAATACTTATTTTTTATCTTATTTTTCATCTTTTTTTACAGTTTTTTTCATCTTATTTTTTCATTTTATTTTTTATTCTATTTTACATCTCATTTTTCATGTTATTATTATACTTAATTTTCATTTTATTTTTAATCCTTTTTTTATCTTATTTTTCATCTTATTTTTATCTTATTTTATCTTATTTTTATACTTATTTTTCATCTTATTTTTCATCTTATTTTTCTACTTATTTTTCATCTATTTTTTATCTTATTTTTTATCTTATTTTTCATCTTATTTTTATACTTATTTTTCATCTTATTTTTATACTTATTTTTTATCTTATTTTTATACTTATTTTTCATCTTATTTTTATACTTATTTTTTATCTTATTTTTATACTTATTTTTCATCTTATTTTTTATCTTATTTTTATACTTATTTTT